>VSDK01018014.1:85459-116027 GCA_009767595.1 Symbiodinium kawagutii
TGTATGTATGTATGTATGTATGTATGTATGTATGTATGTATGTATGTATGTATGTATGTATGTATGTATGTATGTATTATGTGTATATATAAATTGAGAAAGATAAACAAATATATATATATATATACATATATTTATTTATATACATAGATAGATATATATATATATATGAATATATACATATATATATATTTAAACATATTATATATACAGTATTTAATACACACATATATATATATATACTTAAATAACAATATATATATATATAGATATTTACATTACAATTACACGTATATGCAATATACTACAGGTGTTTTAAAATACCAATAATCCAAATAAGCCTATGAATATATATACATATGAATTTCATATGAATATATACATATATAATTACTTTTACCATAATTTACAACTATATGTTATCATATGTGTATACGCTGGAAATAATCACTTGTTTAGCAATGGTACGCTACTTGGATTTATACATTACAGAGATCTACAGGGCGTGTCGCAGCAAATATAACACTTACATCACCCGCACTAGTTTACTGGCCTTGGTACAGCTACAAGTGACGAAAAGCCTGCAGCCAATCCAACACTCTGTATCCAGTTTATGGCTTCAGATGACTCCTTACTGTGGTACCAATTTGAACCCCTGAATATCCACGTATTATGTCGGGCTTCAGGTTGCCAAAGTTTCTATATATTGTATAAAATCATATATCCTATACGTATAGACCGTGAAAAATCACCGTTTGCTACTCGAATCACGATCACAAAGCAGGGGAAAACCCAACCCCTGGAAGAGTATCAAGTACATCACCTGTCTATCTTGGGATATCAACTTCTCGAGTTCATGATATGCAATTAGATGCTTCCTATTCAGGTCCGTTCCGAACGTATCCATCAGATTGCATGGATCAATACAAATGACCTACGAATATCCTGACTGCGTGTGCGACAAGAATGAGACAAACAATGGTTGGTTCCCCAACTAGCGTGGCAAATTGTGTTCAGTGAAGCAGGCTTTCTGCCAAAACTCGGTTCGTTTCATGCTAATGGCTACCCAGGATTAATAAACCCCTGGTTGATTGACCAAGGGTTTATTAATCCTGGGTTACCATTAATTACATACATGGGAGAAGTGCTTTATCCAGGCGGACGACTTGGGTGCGTGTAATTTTTCTGTACCCCGGGCCCCTGCCAGCATCGATCATGGGCAGCGGCTCGTAGCTTGGTAGCAGCAACAGCCAGGAGGCCACCAACCAACACAGTGTGGTTTCTCAAGAGTACCCCAAAATCATCCAATATTAACCATTGATAGTAATAAACCAACCATTTTGGAGGGTCCCCTTAAGAAACTCCCACATCAGCTGCGCACCTCTTGAATTCCTTGAAACACTCGTAGATCGAGCTGATTTCACCTGTAAAGCGGAGCGCTGAACTGCATTGAACTGCACCATGTTCGAGGTGACCCCCGGCCAGATCGAGCTGGACAGGTTTGTGTGAGCGACAGCAAGCAACCGTCTTTGCCTATTATCGATATTATCTATATCATGTACGTTTATGAATAAATAAATACTTGTAAATGAATAAATAAATATATATATATATATATATAAATGTCAATAAATATATATATATATATATACATATATAAATGTAAATATATATATATACATAGGTACTTATATGTATGTGAATACACACAACCTTGTTTGTGCCTATTGTATTGAAAGATAATCAGGCAGGATGGGTCTTCCGATTTAATAATGTGGAGCAAGAATCTCTGATTTCGATCCAGAAAAACCCGCAGATGTGTTTGGACTCAGAAGGCAATCAAAATACAAATTCCTCAACGGGGAGTTGAGAAGTCAATAACAATGTAAAATAAACAACAAATATACGGTTCTACTTCATGATACGCATTGTTGTGACAATCTAGGCATCTCATAGTCGCCTGTCATTCTCAGCCAACAGTCATGAGCACAACTGAGCTCAATCCTGGATCAGGCACATCGGGTGATAACATGTCCAAATTCCCAGGAAGTGAACAAACAGTTCCTCAGCTTGCAGGGTGACGTTTCTTATTACCCTCTCAACTTAGGAGCGATCTGGATGTTGCCATGATCAAGTTTACTGGACTTCAGTACATCAGGTAAAAGATCGATCTGTGTTTCATAAGCTCTCTCTTCAACCACTGTTCGTTGTACACCTCTTGCTGTTGTTAATATTCTCCCCAGCTCCTGGCGGCTAAAAAAATATTTCTTTGCTGAATATAACCGTAGTATTTGATTGATTTGATAAAGTACTACAAACAACTATCGGGACGTTGGTGGTTGACTTTTAACCCCACTGTTTTGTGTTCCAACAATGGTCATAGAACCACCAATTCTTAGGACGTCATATTGTTGCGATTGAAGAAAACAACATATACTGTACGCATCTGTACGCATTCATACACAAATAGTTGGTGATCATCAATGTGATCACCCTATTGCCTGCCTTACATCACACAGGATGTGAGTTTTCCAGCTACAGTTGTGTCATGATGCAAGTGTTCCCTGGACTGTTGGTTCTTCTTACTGCCTTACCGTTCTTTTGGATCTAGAGAACCAACAACGCACCATGGGATAATTAGCAGAAACCATATTATACACTTTAAGGCATGTTTACCATTGAGTTTTCTATACTACAAAATGTGAAAAGAACTACTGGGGATTGTAGTCTCCGATAATGATACTGCAATCCCTGCTAAGTGCTACTGTAGTCTCCCGTAGTGATAGTCCCCCTATTAATCTCTCTATGGATTCATGGGGTATGACTCACTCACAGTGAATTGGTGACGTCCAGGGTTGTGCCGCCCCAGAGGTCAGGGACCAGAAGTTTCGGATTTGCGATGCCTCAGCACCCAGCAGGACACGCCACCTCTTGCAAAAAATACAATGATCGATGAATGGTTGCATTGTGAATCTGGCTAAATCATGCTTATGTTGGTTGCACCATGCTTGATCCAAGGTTATCTTATGGTTGTCATCACTATCGAAACTGTTTAAGTTAAATGGTTTCTTTTCTGACTATTCATAGCTGATGGTGGTTCATACTGGCCAAAGTGGTTGATAATGGTCACAAGTATCATGATTCCGAGTATTTGGTGGACAATGACAAGGGTCGTGGCGAATTTCACTACAGGTCCTAAGGGTTGGTACTGTAGTGATTCATCGCAGTTGAGAATGGAGGTAATAGTCCTGAGTAAGTGAGTAACAGGAAACAACCAAGAATATCCAAGACAGGTCACACCCGTTGATGCTGGGACTGGTTGATTTTACTTATCTCCAGCCAAGCAGCTGGTAGAACCCTTCTTAGCATCACCGCGGGTGGTAAGCAAAAGACATGGACCTTGTCGTTCTGGACCCCGTTAACGACCAGGTTATCATACCACCACAGTGACTCTTCACCTGGCCTCTGCTAAGGATCCAATCTCAGAAAGATTGGTTTCCTGTGGTAGCTCCCAGGATGACAACATATGACAACTTGAAAAAGGTAATTCCTGACCCCGAATCTGCAGTGCCAATGTGATTTGGCGGGAGAGCAATCTCCGCAAAACAAAACGTATCAATCTTGGCACATCCCCAACCAATGAAACCATCACACTTTGCTTTCCTTTCTGAAAATGGAGAACCCCAGCATGCCTGGAATTGTCCTTCAGAATACGAGTTCGCACGTGTTTTTTTCGCAGCGTGCACCAAGCGACATCATGTCCAAGAGCTCTTTGACAATCTGCACCTGATTCAGCAGTAGTGACCAACTGCTCCATCAACCAATGGTCAAGCAGCTGATTCACGCTTAATCAGACTAAGAACCAACCAGTACCCATACTAATATAGAACCAATAACCATAATAATCTAGGTCAATAACAACCAACCAATAACCAAAATATTGTAGGTAGTTGTAGGTCAACAATAACCAACCAACAAAACCATAACAATCTAGGTCAATAATAGCCAACCAATAATGTTTATCAGGGATATACCAACAATATGGCCATGGGTTAATATTGACCAACCAACACCTGGATAGGCAAACATCCCAAGAAACACTTCTGGAGTGCAAAAAAATGCAGGCAGCCGCTGCAAGCACCTGAAGCGATGCTTTCAAATCAGGGTTTCCTTCACTCATTCCCATCCACCAGTCCAGCCAAACCCGGCTGAGTCATGTCACTATGGCCCTCCCAAAGCCTTTGCATCGGATGATCATACTTGAATTTTGATCCAGCCAGTCTTCCCGCATATATGTATAATTAAATACACTATTATATTTGCATCAATAATCATCAATATGGCTATGTTTCAAAACCCTGTACCCCTGGTTCCCCTACTATTAACCATTGTTTTCCGTATGAAATTGTTGATCACTATCCACCATGAAATTGATTGGTTGATCTTGACCCACGCCCATATGTTTAGTTGGTATTATTATTAATTATTATTTCATATTAAACGAGTAGCCATAGCTCCAACAAGCCTTCCAGGGGTCGTGTTTGAGATCTTGATTTCCAGTCTCCAGGATAGATTCACCCCGTGTGTGCGTATGTCCAGCCATTAGTTCATCACTGCAAGGATTAAACCAAAGTGATTGCTACTGTAAATCAATCAAGTCTAATAGGAGATGCAGAGTAATCAACCATCTCCAGTTCCAGCTAGTGCTTCTATGTTAGTTCGAATGGATGGTTTGATGGTTTGATGTGAACCTTCCAGAAATTGCTGATCAAAAAATATAACAAAAATCATCTGCTCATTGTGAAAAAATGCTACCCCTGGCCCTGGTTGAACCTGAAATCACAGTGGCACGGTGAATGTTGGGACCCCTGGAAGCATGCGCCCAACCGAAACCACACAACTGTGAAACTGTGCACCACGAGTTGGCAATCACCGCTGATCACCGGGGTCCGGGCGATGACCGAAGTCTTCCGCGAAGTCAAACAGATGGTCTCGGCAAAGGGATGCGCCCAAAGGCTAGTGGCGTGCAGGGCTGATGAGCTGCCATCCAAGTCATTCGAATGACTTGGGTTACTTGAAGTATTTCAAACGGTCACTCAATCAAGTTACTTGGGTTGCCATGAGTTGCTGGAAGATAATTCGAACAGTAGCTATGACTGGTGACTTCTCATCCGAGCTATCATTTATCCTGATCATAAAACTCACATATGCCAAACTTAGACTCTGGGCTCAGTAGGTTTAGCTCACATGCACCCAGGCTATCTGACCTACTAGGATGAACCATCAGCCGCACCGTGGCACATACGAATAGCATCGTGGAGCTGCTTCACGCACTCGACCGTGGATTGGACACAACTGAGGTGGTTGCTTGTGGTCAGCTTGTGAATGGTGGTTGCTTGTGGTCCACTGATGGCAAAACCAAATGGTTGAAAATTGTGGCTGCTAATGGCAGTTGCTAAGGGTGACTAATGGTGAAATTGTCGCTAGTCATTGAAGTAAAAAAACATCCGTATGCATCCCATGACTTGCATTGGTCAAACAAAACAGTCAAGCTATTCTTGACTTATCAAGTCCAGTGAACTCACACAAGTTTTGCGTATGACCCAAACAAACCTGGGAGTACCGTGTAGCAATGATCAACTGAAGCGGGAAGCAGCTGCAAAATCGCATCAACAACGCCAGGTCGGCACCACAACAGGGCGACGAACCAGGGTTTAGACTAGGATCCTAAGACTCCTCAGACGTGTTCAGCAGAAATTTCCATGAGAAAATTCCAAGCTTATCCAACCAAGCTTATCCAACCTCATGGTGGATAAAGGTCGCCAATTGATGGTTGGTAGTGTGGCTGGATATGGACAGGAAATTTCCAAGAAAATTCCCTAGCCAACGGCACGACCCTCCACACATCTCCATATTTCCACTTTATTGCTAGCCTGGTGATCTGTAATTCATAGTAGCCATCCCATCAAGATGGGATGCCCGCGGACCCGGTGACTATGATAGCAATCTCTGATGCTTGTTGGGAACCTGAATTTGGGCATGCCCACGCAGATGGTGTTGGGTCAAAACCCTGTGCCGCTGGTGAAGATCTCTTGAACATGACCAGTCATGACCAGCATAGTCTGCTAGGATGTTTAACCGCCCATCTTTGAGTTTGCTATCGAACCAGCCCCATAAATCTGCTCATCTGCAAAGTTTCCAGAAGAGCCAGCTGTGAAGCTCCAAAAAGTTCATGTCCGACCATCAACTGTTGCTAGCTGAGATCTGTCCTACCTATCCTCCATTCTTTATCGGTTAATGTGGCTAAGCTGTGGTTATGACGAGCAGTCCATACACCAGGGATCCGTAAGGACTGAGTGCTAAGCGCATGGAGCCTCGATGGTTTTCCGGTCACCATGATCTTCGAATGATACTGACAGCCAGAATTTTTGCAACTCATGGAAGCGTCGCAGCGGTCTCCCGCCTTCGCATAGTTCATCAAGTCATCGAATAAATCCAATAGAACCTGCATGACAGCCGGACCAGTGCCGGGCTCAAGAACTCGGGTGACCACCAGTTGATTTGATTTGATCATCCATTCATCATGACTAACCAATACTGACCACGATTGATCACTCATGACAAATATGCATTGGATGTTTTATATACTGCAGAGTTGCTTCTGTAGGCTAAACTGGCAGGTGTTTAAAGAAATGACTCACAAGTCCCAGATCGTTCTGGTCAATCGAGCCATTTGTTGGCCTCTATTAATTAGCTGGAATTGGTGAACTTTCAAGTTCAGAGGTATATAATTCCAACGAAATCTTTGTAAAAATAGCGATAAGCAAGCCTGAGTCAACAGAGCGATACGAGCCAAAGTGGATTGCTACAAACAAGGACTGGAGCTTGAACAAACAATTCTCACTGATGAGCTAAGAGAGAAATTATGGTATATATGCCAATATATGCGCAACTGACAATGCTGTTCTAGCCAGTGGTTTGGCCACACTCCAGAACAGCTTGTCATTTGAACCAATCGTCATCATCATCACCATCACCATCACCATCACCATCACCATCA
This sequence comes from Symbiodinium kawagutii, assembly GCA_009767595.1. Taxonomy (NCBI): domain Eukaryota; class Dinophyceae; order Suessiales; family Symbiodiniaceae; genus Symbiodinium; species Symbiodinium kawagutii. The sequence goes on from VSDK01018014.1 coordinate 92,520, forward strand.
TCATCATCATCATCATCATCATCATCATCATCATCGTAATTATGCTCAATTAAGAAACAGCCACAATGAACAATGATGGTTTCTCAATTAATTGTGATTAATAATCCATGCTCATTCATTCGATAAACACATGGCTGCGGGTGAAAACCCTGTACCCCTGGTTCCCCTATCATTAACCATTGTTTTCCCTGTGAAATTGTTGGTTATGATCCCCCCTTTATTGGGTGGTGAACTGCTTGACCCAGCTCGCCAAATCATGACCTTGTGCACATCTTGGCCACACGAGAAATCTCGGGGCACGTAAATCCCTGGTTCCAGGAGATGGGCGCCCCGTCATCCACCGAGTTCCGCGCAGCATGCGCGGCGCCTCCTGTTGGAACTCCCGTTGCAAGGGATCAGCTGCCACGCTTTGCTGTAGGAGATTGCGGTGAGATCCTCGCACAGTGAATCAAGCATCCCAAGTTTTTTTTTGGGGAACGTAAATCAATGGTTGAGAGTACAAAAGAAGCTTTTTGGCACATTCAATGTCTAGTGTGCAAGTGAGGCTCCTTCCCATTGAACAAAAATTGAATCATCAACTAGCACAATGTACATTGAGTGAGCATCTTTTGAACTATTCCCCTCTGAGCCTCTGTTCTTAAAAAGAGTAGCGGAAAAAAAACGATCTGCAAAGATGGGTTCGGCAGAAGTATCACTTGAAACATCTGAACTGGCAGTTTATTCTCGTGATTTTTCGAAAGTGCACGCGAGAGGTATCACCGGGTACTGTATCAATTCACAGTCAGCAGTGAGCAGGTACAAAGACTTTTGTGCATGCCTTAGTTGTGATGTGAGCAGCGGAATCAAAAATACCATTGGGATAAGACTCTTTTCACCTGGGCATGCTAAACCCTTAGATGAAGCACACAGTTGCGGGGGCACAACAGCCGTCACAATGAGTCCCACTTGACGCGACAGTCGTCACCCTTGCCTTCTTCACCCTCTGCCTGCGGTTGCAGAGAGATGCTGGTCATGAACAAATGTGTTCCTACAAACATGTTCAAGATATTATCAAACATAGCAACGTAGATACTCACATTTGAAATTAAAATTGCCATTGTGAACCTTGGACAAATAGACTACTGATAAACCAGCATCTGTTCAAACAAAATTGGTATGTGAAAGGTGCTGAAGTTGGAAGCTTCGGGAAACTTGAGATCAGGGATGATTAGGGCGAAGCCATGCAGAGTATTTCTGGTGTCAATTGCGTCTCGTTTATCTAAGAACGCCGAAAAAATGGGTGGTCATGGGTCCTATATTTCCAAAAGAACATCTCCCTGTTGCAAAGAACAAATGGCCACGACCAACATCTACTGCTGGTTGGCTACAGCCAATGACAACAACATAGCAATATGCTCAGAATTGTCAACCTGTCCACTGCCCCTCCCCACAAGAGGTGAGCTCAACCGTGCTACCCATCAGCACTCATCAATCAGATTAATATCTACCCAGGATTAATAAACCCCTGGTTGATTAATAGGGGGTATCCCCTAAAAGCTTTGGTTTTCCATTAGAATGGTAACACCCCCAATTAATAAACCTGGGTAGCCATTAATGAAGCATCAACTTCTCAACCCCTCACTATAGTGGCTCCCCTGAAAGATCAACTCCGTTAGCTGATGAGGCTGTGCACCAGCCACGGTACCATACGTACGCTACCAGAACTTGTGGAAACTCCGACAAATGCAACACACCAAGTGTCAAACGCGTTCGTCCTTTGGTTTGGAAGACACACACAAAACAACTGTTTAATTAATGTAGATGATGCCAGTAGAAAGTAAGCAGGGTTAAACAGAACAGTTCGGTGGTTGATTGGCTGCTTGTGAAAGGGCAAAAGTACCTGGTACGAGTACATCGCTCCACCCAGTGTTTTGGTTCATCCCTACTCCTTTACGCATGCCAAAGATGAACAGAACTAACGGAGCTTGTAATGGCAAGTCATGCTTCCTGAGGAGCAACAGCAATGGTTAGAGTCTGATACTGATGAATCATGGTCATGATGCTAACCTTTTATGTCTTTGCTTGCATATTGATCTACTTACTCTTGAAAACACATACGACTCCCACACAGTTCTTGGTCGGTTGATAATGCAGCGGTCGGTGGATATTCAAAATTATGTGCCATCACTTGTGCTCGTTACTATCCATGGCATCAGTGAGTGCTCAACCACCGCGAAACTGAAATTGATGGCCAGGGCTGACCAACCATTGCTCCTTTGGTGGATCCTGCTGATACGGCTGTGGGTCAAAACGCTGTACCCCTGGTTCCCCTATCATTCACCATAGTTTTCCCTATGAAATTGTTGGTTATTATCTTCCATTTGTTGCTTCATTAATATTGACCCATAGCTGGTATATCCCCTATAGTTGCTAGGTGTTCTCCCCTATTATTAACCATGAATGAACAATGGTTGGTTGATATCAACCCCCATGAAATTGCTTGGTTTTCACTGCTTGACCCAGCTCGCCATAGCGGTTGATGCTACGCTCAGCTGACACACGTGACCCGCGTCACGTGACGCCCCGAGGGCGCAAATGAATTAACAGGCCCTGCTCAGCGCTTGTCGATGGCAGATCGCTCTTGAGCTTTGGCCACCTGTGGCATGGGGCGACAATATATATATATATAAATATATGTATATATACACTGTATATCTATATCTACATATATATGCAAGCGGCTTGCTTCTGCGCTCATAGTCGTACTCATTTTTACATATCTCCCAATTGTGAGTCTTGACGTGCGCTGTTGTTTTTGTCTGGTCGTTGTGTTGGGACAGGGTCGATGGTCGTGTGACTGATGGGGTGGGGTGGGGTGGGAGGGGGGTATGTTGATGTTCAGTGCAACTTGCGCAGTGCGTGCATGCCACGCGAATGCACGTGTGCCTTTTGCGGATGTTGTGGAGGTTGTTGACAGTGATTTTACTGGGATCGTTGTGTTGGGACAGGGTCGATGGTCGTGTGACTGATGGGGTGGGGTGGGGTGGGAAGGGGGTATGTTGATGTTCAGTGCAACTTGCGCAGTGCGTGCATGCCACGCGAATGCACCTGTGCCTTTTGTGGATGTTGTGGAGGTTGATGTCAGTGTTTATGATGGTAATTGATGGTCGATGGCAGGCAGTTGAAAAATGTTTATGATGGTTCGACCCCTGGTGAATGACGGATACTTTATTGTTTGCGACGAAACAATAATGGTTGCGCTGGGGCTGGCTGATGATCAAATGATGATTGGTACAGGTTGCGTATCTTCTTTGCTTACCGGTTCAGAATGGCAGACTTCACTGGCGTTGTGCTTGGGCAAAGCTTTGGCACACTTTTGAGAAGCGCACGTCGCGCATCCAAAAAGTGCTTCTCGCTGTGGCGCCGGCACACGGAGTAGCATTTCAACCCGCCGAGATATATATGTATGTAAATATATGTAAATATATGTAAATATATGTAAATATATGTAAATATATTTATGTAAATACGTATATATATATATACACATGAGCATCGTCCAAAATGTATGATTCAACGCAATGGACGTATGGGTTTGCTTACGCCACAGCTTACGCTTTACTTACGCGACCACAGTTTTGACTTACGCGGGGGTCATTGAGAACACGAGGCTTACGCAGCACTTACGCGAGCAAGAATTAACAAGTAACAACGAAAATTTCAAGGGAATTGCTTACGCGAGACTTGCTTTTCTTGGTGGAACAGTGAACTTGCTCTTCCCCAGAGAGTGAGCTTGCTCACCTTCTCCGGCCAGTTCTGGCATCACTGATTGTTCTACAGTAGGGTCAGGCACTCAACATTTGCCTACTCGAGGTTTGCCTACACCGTACAACACAACACGTCTGTGAAACTATGCATAGCAATACTCTGAATACAAGAACATATCTGCGATTGTTGGGGCCCCCAGAGGGTAACCTGATCTAGCGGGCAAGATTTGCTTACGAATCGCTTATGCGGAGCTTACGCGCAGCTTACGCGGATTCCCGACTCCAACATTGGAATTTCCAGTATCGACATGTTTGACCAAATGTTCTCAAGCTTCGAACCAGTCTGCAGCCAAAGGAAGGGAATCAAATTGTTGGTTAGGTAACATTTACAACATCTATAACAAGTACTTACGCATCAGCTTACGCAACATGTTTTCATGAAAATGCTTACGCGAGCTTACGAAACACAGGGTTTTGCTTACGCGAAGCATCTATATGTCCCGACTCTTTCTAAACATAAACAAACAGGTTTTGGACGCTGTTCACATGTATGTGTATATGTGTATGTATGTACATGTGCATATTTGTATATGTGTATATTTTGTGTATAGGTAGATATGTACATATATATATATATATATGTATATGTATGTATATGTGCAGGTTTTTCCATACATGGCGGTACCCCTTAACCAGTAATGATCATCATGAATATGTAACTGCCAGTTTCTGGGGATACATGCATGCATATGTATATATATATATATACACACAAACATTTGTATACATTTCTCCTGGATGCCATGCCATTCCGCCAAAACTGTTTCCAGCGTTCATAGAATTCTGAAAGCGAACTGGGGGTGTCTTTCCAGCTCCAGGGAAATTGCTGACTGAAAAAGTTGAGTCATCAACTCATCAACATCATCCTGACACCGCCGCGAGCTTGAACAAACAATATCAGGTGGACGATGTTTCGAGAACTAGATCCAGCTGCAGCCTGAAGCAGCTGCTGTCCGCAAAGGGCTAAGACCATCGAGCTGCTTGTCAAGCAGCCGGCCTGAGCATCAGCCCAGGGTAGGCTGTGGCAAGTTCGGTGTCAAGGAACACAACTCATGGAGCAACCAGCAATCATCGGGGATGAATACTTTGCACTTGTGCCAAATCTTGAGATTTCCAGTCCAGGGAATATCACAGCAATCCACCAAAAGAACAGGAAACAAAATCAACAATCATACCGACCAATACCAACTATCTTCCATGCTTTGCGGAAGTGTTCGCTGGTTCTGAGATGGCCGACCATCAAATCTAGGTACGAAAGCACGAACTATGAGCCCTTCATCATTGAGCAAAGGTCATCTGAATACACTTCATGCCTGGCCTATATATACATAACTATTTACTTTTGTATGAATGATGTATTCATGTATCTATGATATTTGTATTGTATGTAACATTTAATATATATCATCTCTTCAACCATCACACTCCGCAATTCATTGGCTAGCGGCCAATAAAAACTAATGTTGGATTTTAGAGTGAGGGCACGACCCATCTATCCCATTTCGTAAGAACCCGGTTGCGGATTGCGGATCGATGTGATTCCACTGCGACGGTATTTCCAGCAAACGCTCGTGGGCGAAGTGCATGCCAAGTGCCCATTTTTTCTCAGCTGTATGACTGGTAGGTTCCAAGTTTTCAGTGTAGAATTAATATGGGTATGGCCCGGCTCGGTATTTGATGTCACTGGGATTGTTGCTTGCGGGAGTCGGACAATCCACCTGCCTTAGTCCTATAGGCAAGGTTATGACCCGATTACGAATTGGTATAAAACACTACGTGGTGTCCCAAACAGCATGGTCGTCCTATTTGGGGCATTGGGTGCCCTGAAGCAAAGCCATCGAGCGAAGAAAACATGCCATGGGTGCAGGTCAAATCCTTGCTCTTGTACTCAGCTGCCTCAAAACCATAGCATCTGCGTTTTGCAAAACGCCATTCCTTGTGGTGGTAATCTCAGCCACTCATTCCAGTTGGAGAATACCTCTGATGAATGTAGTTGTGGGTCACTGTGGGTCTATACCTTGTACCTCTGGTGAACATTCCATACATCACCAACCTAGTCCAACTGTTGCGATATTCATAGGCCGGTTTTTTGGATTGTTGGCTATGACCCAGAACTTTACATACATGGTTGGACTAAACTGACTAGCAACGTCAAACAGGCACCGCGCTGTTGGAATTTTTGTGTTTAGGCTTGACTCCGACCCATCTCATTTAAGTACCACAGATTCAGGATTACACTTTGCCACCGGGAGATAGATTTTTACTATGCATTCGCAGACTGAGTGAGAATGCTTCCCTACCTTACAACCAAGTTGAATGATCCCCCCAATCCAGTCTCCTATTGTCAGTGAAGACCACCAAATGGACTTTTGTATTGCCTGGTCATGGGGGAGGTTGGATTTACAAAAGGACTTGCATGTCTCTATCATTCGCCATCAACCTGTATCAACACAGCATTGTCTTTCACGAAGTATCACAATTGTGGTTCCCTTTTTACACTGGGAATCACCACTACTGGTTGGTGATTTAAACCCCCATGAAAAATATTGGTCAAGCAACAAATCATTTGCAAATGTTAGGGAAACGTGTTGAAATCTACTACTGTAACTGGACTCTAGACTATCAACCGCTATTACCCCAGGGTAAACTAACATGGCAATAGATTTTCACTATATTTTAAAGAGAAACCCTGGGAAATTATCCATTTATGGTGGATTTTCCGTTGCCATGTTAGTTTATCAAAGGGTACACCACTACCAACCAACTATGAACTCCTTGACTTATTCGAAAAAAAAGAAACGAACAAAATCGAAAAATATCAAAAAAATCATCATTCACCAAGACATCCCAACTTGCTCAAGGCCCCGAACCGCCAAGGCAACTCGTCCGCCGCGCCAACGTCGAATACCCAGGTACGCCTCTGGTGGCGCGGCTTGTGGCGCTGGGTACCACGAGCAGCAGCTTGGTGAATGAGCCATGCAATCTATAGATTACTGATGGGTTATGGTGGTTTATAGTGGTTAGTAATGGTTCATCATAGGGATAAATAACTTAGAATAATGGTCAAAACACTACTAGTCGTGAGGTAATTTTGGGGTTGGTTGGTGGTTTGGTGAAGAATCCAAGTCGATGCGATCGGGCCTAACCCCCTGGCAAAGTTGGGGTGTCAGGGACGTGCCAAGTGTGTAGGCCGACTCTTGCGGGGTTCTCAACATAGGGGACCCCCAAAAAATGTTGGTCTGTCAATCGAAATAATCAAACAAAAATGACTTGGGGTGTCCCGAATTTTGAGAAACCACAGTGATGGATCACGAAAATTGTTCATGAAGGACAATGATATGTTGATGGAATATGTGATGGATTATGTGAGAAAGATCCAATTCATAGAGTTGCTTCTTTGGGAGCCTGAACATGAGGTTGTGAGAATCCACTGTGTCATCAAATAGGGATCATGGTCATTCAGCGTTACAACCCGTGCAAATCACCCAGTCTCAATACGGGACTACACGAGAGTTTTAACAATTCGTGAGTCTACAGGGAACAGGTTAAGGAAGTCTTTTACCACCCGAATGCTTGAAGGCATTTCCCAATCAAGAGTGACAGCAGTACATTGCGAAATGCCAAGTTCAAGTGAGCAGGTGCAAACATGCATGGGAAGCTCCATTTGCATGCATTCATGGTGTCCACTATCGTGCAAAAATGGGCAGCGTGTAAAAAAAACTGAAGGTAATGATTGATCGCGCAATCTAACCATTGGTTGATAACAAATCTCTTAGTTGTGAAATACAAAGTTGTGAACTTAATCCCTTTCCCAAGACAACTGACTCATTGGTTGATAAACGTACCTATACAACATAGTGATTGGACCTGGGTTTTAGACGTTGGTCCAGGGCAAGAGTCCCAGCTTGGCACAAGGAGTTCTCCAAGTGGTTGGTGGCTTTACCCTTCGATGCCAACTAGGATTGAACAGGATATTTGGTGGTTTCTTGAAACAGGGGACCCCCACATGGTTGATTTATTTGCCATAAATGGTGAATGATCAGAATAAAGGATGATATAGGGGTACCCCTGTTTTAAGAAACCACCCAATGAAGTTATGGACAAAATAACTAGTTGGGTTAATGTGCAGCTGCGCGCATCAAACATGATCAACAAAATCAAGTGATGAAGCCCGCCACGCATCAAACATAATCAACAAAAGACTGGTTCAAGCACCGACCTAACCAGCGTCAGCAGCTGCTTCATCGTATGTCTTGGAGGCCCGGCCAAAGGCAGTGCACCAGCGATGCCCAAGGCAGCCGAAAGGGGAGAGGATCCTTGGGGATGATCCGGTGAAACCATCAGGGTGCAGGATGTTTTTTGCCCATGGGTTGGTTGATGTTGGTTGGCGGGTGGGCGGGTGGGTGGGTTGGTTGGTTGGTTGGTCATTTCCCATCAATACCAGCCATTGGGCTGAGTATGGCTGAGTACTGACCGACAATTGAAAAACACCTATATTTATACATCACAAAACAATACAAAACAGTAGTCTTACCGTGATTCATCCGCACATTTTTCATCACTACAGTACTCTGCTACTCGCGACCACGACTCTATTCATGGATGGAAACATCCCAAAACCATGGATCAAACATGGGAAATGCCTGCATCTCGGAGAGTACATGATAGCTGAGGGTAGTTGAGACAACAACAAAACACATTTGACCTGACCCGTTTCGTAGTAACTGTTGGAAAATCATTCAGTCAAGGGCTGTAGTCTGATCTTATGCGTCAACATCAAGTGAATCTAGTGGAACCAAAGCAATGGTACGGAAGTCCAGGTTTCAATTTCAAGTAATAATGCTACTTGATGTTTTCAATTCCACAAGTAGCAACTTGGCACATCCAAGATCAATCATAAAACTTTCAGAATTACCGTGTGATAAGTGTTGTCATTGTCACGTACCGCATTGTTTTGTGTTAAATGAATCTAAATGAACCATACACAGTGATAGTTTGTTGTGTTCACACAATCAGCATCTCAATGACAAAAATGGGGTAGCAATGGGTAGCATCGGTACCAAAATGCACCAAACCGTGATTGTTCGCAAACCGACCTAGCTCGGCAAAGAAAGGCGTTGATCCATTTTGTTCCTGCCCATCTGCTCCCTTATGTGTGCTTTTTTGCACTTCCATGCACTTTCAAGTTTTAGTCCTTCAGAGTGTATGATGAAGTCATGATGCTTCGGTGAATACCAACCTTGAAGTTCACAGCTTGCGTTCGCAATCCACAGCAGTCCCAGTCCTCGAAAGATCACCGGATCCCGATGCCCCCCACTTTCGCAATGCTCACAGGCCTGACAGCCATCAGCTCGTAGTCACTGGTGCGATCCCAAGAATGATTGGTTACGTGATGTTAACCAACCAACATTAACCAACCAAGTTGGTGTTTGATCTCAGCAGCCAACACCAACTTGCGCCCATCTTCATGGCATCTCCGTTGCCGTTGCTGGTAACAACAACCACCAGGTTGGTGTGATCAGCTGGAGCCAGCCACGCCGCTGGAAAGTGATCAGCGGCTGGTGCTTCCTATGCAGCTATTAGTTTGGTACACCACCACTTTGTGCCAGCTGCAGGAGCCCCAAACACGGATATCAGAAGCAGGTCAATGGGTAAGGCGACCTAATGCACCATCAGGTCTGTGGGAGGCGTTTACTGAATATATCCGCGGCCCAAATGTGATATTCCTTTGATTGTAAGAACATTCCCTCCCAATATGCTTCCAGTTTCCATTCCATTAGTAGGTAACCCCCTGGGTTCTACCAGCTCGTTGTTTGGGGTTACCTACCATAATGGCATCTGGAAGTGTAGGGTTCTACAGAAGGTGCATTGAACAATCAAAATCCAACCAGCCTTCATGGATCAGGTGCCATAGCTTCAGTCCGGTGCTTGCCATTTGCATTCCACCTTTGATGAACTGGCACATATCATCCTAACAGAAGCATCACCTGATCAACCCCAAAAAAACTAGAATGAGACCACACATAAGCCACGTACATATGAGAAATGTACTCCCACACCTAGAATTCCAAATCATCCTGTGAATTTTCACTGTTTGCAACGGAACATGGCTACATTTGAGAATCATCCTACACCATCACCAGAGTTGGACGAATCATCAAACATCAGAGATATCAAGCAATCACTAAGCGTTGATCACTAAAACCATCACTAACGGTTCGTAGTAACTAACTACTGGTTGACAATCAACAAATGGCTGGTTCCTAATGGTTAATCATCAACTAACTAATAGCGGCTTAAAGTCAACGCAGATCAGCAAAGATCAACAAGATCACCAGTATCTATCACTAAAACCATCAGCAGTATCTATCAACCTGACAACTAAAGATCAACATCAACCATCGCTGACCAGCCACCCACCTACCCCCACGGGCATCGCCATCACCGGCATCTCCCACGGCCTCTCCATTGGATCGCACCAGCAGGGCGCCGCTCCAAAGGCTGGCCACCTGTCGACCCCTGGGGCCAGCAGCCATTGAAAATTAAGACAGAAATGCATCATTGTGGATATATCTCATATCTCTGTATACATTATGTACCTTTTTTTCATATCTATCTATCTATCTATCTATCTATCTATCTATCTATCTATCTATCTATCTATCTATATTATATATATATATATATTCATACCTATCTATATTATATATATATATAAATATATATTCATATCTATCCATATTATATATATATATATACATATTCATACCTATCTATATTATATATATATATATATTCATATCTATCTATATTATATATATATATTCATATCTATCTATATTATATATATATATTCATACCTATCTATATTATATATATATATGTATATATATATATATATTCATATCTGTATATATTCATATCTATATTATATATATATAGATATATTTATGTATGTTGGATATCCATATGTTGGATCTTTAGATGAATTTGGACAGGACATACGTGTATATGTAAATATATATATATATATTCTTGTATCTTATGTGTGTAGATGTTGGATAATGTTGATTGTTTAGATATAGTTAGAGGAGACAATACATGTGCATGCGAATATAAATGTTTCACTATATGCACATCTAGAACTTTTTTTGTGCTGCAATTAGAGTGAATGCATTATGCTTAACGCATTGGTACGTTCAATTTGTTGTCTTTTGCCTTCCGTTAGTGTAAACTTCAATGACACATCAATATATGAAAACACACATCACTTTTCCAGGCACAGTCCTGAGTCCTAATTCAACAACTGCTGCAGTGCATTCCGACCCGATCCTCTGAACATTTAACAACATTGTATCCGACCCAATCCGAGGTTTACATTGCTTTTTTGGCCAATACTACCCTGAACCGTATCATCCGAAGCTTTTTTAGCCCAGCAAGCACTATCTCCACCAGAACCCCAAGTGTCCCCACAGCCGGAGGGATGAAGCACAAGGGGCACACCTCAGGAAGGACAGACCTGCCTTGATGGCGGTGATTGATGCAATGGTTCATAGTCAATGGTGAATTAGCTGGTTAATGGTTGAATCTATAGTTACCTATTAGTGAATTCAACCATTAACTAACCATAGAACCATGGTTAATGGTTAACCAATAGTTAATGGTTGAATATATTTTAATGGTTAGTCAACTATTGCTGAATATATAGTTGGTTCATGGTTGATAATAGGGGATAATTAATAAGAACCGACAGTTGAATAGAGGATGAACTAACTATATGGGTCAATACCATCCCAAAAATGGGTAGGTGAACATCAATGCAAGGACTAATTTGCTGCTTTGTCAGGAGTACGGGGAATTGACCAGCAGCAATGGAACAAATACACGGCGAGGGTACTTTACATCTGGGCAAAGCCCACGTACCGTACGCCACTTGCGCTGGCCAAGCAAGCGTTGAGATCAAATGATGACTTGTTTAGTGTTTAAAAACCTTGGCAAGACTGATTCTTGTACCTCTTGGATGCACTCGCAGAACGAAGAAACCCACAATTCCTTTTGCATCAAGTTTGGATATGTTTGACAGACAAAATGGTGGAGTTTAATAAACAACAATCATAGCGATGAACATACCTATATGACTATCATATGTTCTACTTGACATGTATCCAAAAAATGGCAGCAAGGAATTCGCTGGGTATGGCCAAGGAGCAGTATTTAATGCTGGACACGTTGGATATCACCAGGATAATCATCACAAAGCAAAAAACACCATGTCAGTTCTGAGCCAGAAGTAAAAACCATTGGGGAGTAATCATGCGGTTCAGGATTCTTTACATCTGTGCTGAAGACCACAAGAGTTGATTGGACAAACATCACTGGAAGGGTTTTACAATAAGCGGCGTTTGCTTCGACACAAGCAATAAAACAAGTATATATATATATATATGTATATAATATAGCGATATGCAAGATGGGCTCGACGAAAAATCGTAAACAATTGCATTATTTTTCTATCTGCAGGTTCGCCACTATAGGTAAAACTGTTTGGTTTTTTATTCTGATGTGTAGCTATACCAAAGGTTTCGGATCAACACGTGTCTTGGCCTATGGTTTCAACTCATCTCCCTGAGTCCCTCGCCATGAGCTCTAGCTCGGCTTCGCCAGTGAACACTGCCGCCGACCGCAAGGCTCCTTTGATTGTTGAATATCTTTGAGTTGCAAATTGTTGAATATCTTTGATTGTTGAACATCTTTGATTTTTGAATATATTTGATTGTTGAATATCTTTGATTGTTGATCATTTCAAACCACTCAGACCACCATTTGCTTGCAAAAGCAAAACGGCTTTGGGTCATAAGCCAACCCGAATAGACTGCAAATGTGATGGATTAGTCTAAGTTAGAAGCATATGTAGGTGCAAGCAAATTATGTGCATAGAATTCCTGACTGAGTGACATGCTGCAATGAACTTCTGTTGCTGCTAGCAGCAATGAACTTCTGCTGCTAGCCTTCACGTCAAGGTATATTTGCATGGCAGTCAATTCGAGTTTGGTGAATCACAACTGGAATCAATCTAGCAGTGTCCAAAATGAGAATTGGTGCAACAAATGGCTTGCTAGGAATTTCTAGGCGTGGATTACCAGAGTTGTAACTACCTTATCAATCCTCAATCAAGCCGCTTTTTGTTACGTCTCTCTCTCTCTCTCTCTCTCCTAGTAGCGTATTCACTGCGCTTTCATCAATGCCCACTGGCTGTTCACTTCAGCTTGGACGGCTTGAAGCCAGAGTGCGGTGGCAAGCGTGCAAATCATAGCATTTCTACGCACCACTCAGAAGGTCAAGTCACCCAAGTCATCTACCACGACTCCAGGAGGCTTCCATGCCACCAACCTTCAGCAACTCCCACACTGGGTCGCTGTTCCTCACCATGGCGGCCCAGTTCCGCCTTCAGCTGCCAGTACTTGTCCACCTCCCAAAGGCTGACACCAGGGGTCCACCAGTTGGTTCACTCCTGGTAGCTTCTTGGCCCATGCTCCCACTTCAATATATGTAACGATCTGGCTCCGAATCGCCACAAGTGTCCATAACTGGCACCCAAACAGGTCATGTTTCTTCGGTCCCGCAGGCTTGTCTGTTAGAAGCTATGTTTAAAACCTCAAACAAATACAGACCCTGAAGTCGCGCAATGTATAGAATGACCATAGAAGATTCAGTACGTACTTGCATTCCCAAAGTTCCCGATCCTTTGGGAACTATAAATGTGCACCAAGCAAGCGAAAGCTTCAGAAAGTGGTACCTGGTAGCAGCCATTGATCGACATTAGGCTTACTTGAACAAAATCCGCAAGTTTGAAAATATGTCAACTCCATCTTGCAGGCACATGATCTCAAACCTTTCATGCAAAAAAATGCCCTTTTCGACCTTGCGATCCCCGTGGCCCGGTTGGTGGTTCCATCCCCCAAGGCTTGAGCCGCACCGCAGCCCCCCACCGTGTCGCAGCCTGCTCGGGCAGCATGGCCAATGTTAGGCCAGTGCCAAGGTCCTGGAGCCGCTGGTGGCTGTTGTTGGTTGTAGCTGGTTGCATGGCGCTGTGGCTGGCTGGTTGATGCTGCTTCGGCTTGGAAATGTGGCTTGTTTGTTCATGTTGGGAGTTCGGCTTGGAAGTGTCATGATCACATAGTCCCGAAAGGAGCTAGGAAATTCCACTAAGGCAGTAATCAACCTACAATAAGTGTATTATTTTAAAAACATGTTTGAAGGGTGACTGCATGTGGCTTGTTCTGTGGCAAAGTAGCCCTGCATGGCACCTCATGTGTTTTATGGGTTTACATGCGTATTCTCTATCAAATTATGTATATATATATATATATATAAAATCTACTAAAACACACACAAATGCATATATACATGTGTACATACATACATTCCATACATAGATGAGTAAAGAAATATCTACCTGTACACAGTGATTACATTAATGATGACCTATGTTTTGCAGGAAGGCAGCTCCCCTGTCTGTGCTTGGGACTCCCATCAGTGACGGCTGGGGGGGGGGTTCCAGCGCTGCTCCTTGCTGCTGGTCATCATCCCATGGATCTGGTTCTCGCTTAAGGCCGTGTAGAAGACCTGGGGTGTCCACGTTAGTGCTGTGGTGCCTGGGGATTTTGTGGTGAATGCGCTGGATTTCGTGGCATGTGAAATCGTGTGAAATCATGTGAAATCATGTGAAGAATCATGTGAAATCATATAATTAAATCATGTGAAATCTATGTCAACAAATCATGTGAAGATGGTGACATAGAGGCACTTTACCTCTTGATATCTCTTGATAGATGTTGATGGTTCTTAGTTCTTGTATGATAAGTGACTCTTGGGGAATGTCAATGGAAAACATGGAATATCATTTGTCTGGAATATATATCATCTTCAATACCTATTGATGGTTAATACCCTATGGGTCAATTGATTTCAACATATTCAAACCACTAACTGCTGTTGGTACACCCCTGTAGGCCAAGCGGACGTGTTGAGACTGCTCAAAATCGTAAGTCATCTGTTGCTGCCTATGGGCTAGGGTGGGTTGCTGATAATGGTATCCTCCACTTTGGTGTAGCCAGCTACATGGCAGGCAAGCGAGACGATCTGCTATCAGAATCCACAAACAAACCAACGAACCCAAGTGATTCTTCCTTATCACCCCTTAAATCAAGCAGTATCAACCTCTTCCCATCAATCAATTCATGCACCATTTGTGAACCATCAGCACCTATCGCCATCTATTTTGTGATTATTCTTGGATATCATGATGAATCATTGTCAATTCTCAACTTTTGCTTTTGGTTGTTGCTGGATATTGTTTGTTACTATCGAATGCTGCTGGTTGATACATTGAAGGAATATTGGTTGCTGCTGTTGCTGCGTTTTTGTTGAACTATGAAAGTATTTGTTATCACAAAGGTCATTATTGCTATTTATTGCTGGTTCTTGGTTATCGCTCGATGATATTGGTTGATTACATAGTAGGTTGATATTACTTGATTTTTGTATATGATTGCTGGACTGGGTACTCAACTCAACTTGGCCAAAAAGCAGCAATAGTAATCTACCTATAATCCATACATTTTACTGTATATATCATATATATATATATCTATAAATCACCATCACTGCCTGACCGTCCGTTTGCCGCCAGTCTCGCCTGCAAGTCTTTGCTGTGCGGACTTTCAGCGACCCCTTCTTGACCCAGCCTTGCTCGGCTCTCAGCGCCCCTGATATTGTCTGATCAATATGGTCAAATAAATGGTGAAACATGGTGATCCATCTCAATAAACCGGTTCACCAGGCAGGCTTTATTCACATGTACGATTCACACACACACACACCATGATGATCAATAAACCGCAATTATAGCTCTGGCAGGAATGACGCTACTTGGTGGTTCAGCAAAGAGTAAAACTATAGAACTTGCCCATCATATATTTTCACAAATGTTGACCAATTTATAAAATCAATGTTATTAATTTGAATGATTGTCATAAAATGGACGTAGGATCACTGTTCAACCCTTCTACTTTTAGCTATACTTCACGTCTTCATAATTCCTCCAACAATCTGGTGTTTAATAACTCAATCGTGACGGTGATCAGAGTAACCACAGCTGCTGATCATGGAACGCTCCCATTGGGGGTTGAGAATTCAAAACAATAGCAGTGGAAAGCTGGCCCTATATGTTCGGCTTCAAGATGGATGCTAAGAATATCAGTTGGTCCAAAGATTCTGGAACAAAATTCATGCCCACGTGGTTGCTTCTTAGAGATGGTTACCAACAATAGTCACAACCTTACTCCACCAAGATCTATATTGATCAATCATTGCTATCCCAATCTTCACCATCGCCATCAAAAACAAGTATCATCATTATCTGGTTTGTGGTTTCGACCCCGTCTTGAAAAATATTAGTCAACCACCATTTGCCAATAAACACTCGGGAAATACCAGCTGTCAACCAAACCAGCACCCAGTAGTTGCTTAATTAACCATTCTGGTTAGTTACTATCCCCTATTAACCAACCACTATTGTTAGTTACTATCCCCTGTTAACCAACCACTATTGTTACTTACTATCCCAACCATTGTGGTTACTATCCCCTATCCTTAGTTCGAACCCACCAAGCGGCTCCTGACCGTTGACCATTGCTGGCTGGTGCTCCTGAGCTCCAAACACCACAGATCCGCAGCTTTCAGCCTCAGGCACCTAACGGCATGCATTGTGACACGTGCGCCTGAAACAAGGCCATGGTATCCACAATGAGGTTGTTTGCGTACTAATCACAATTGAGCATTGGTCTTTAAGCGCAATAACAATGATTGGTCAAGCTACTGGCCAACTGTTTAGAACTAGTTCTGCACTTGTTGGCATCAACCTCCTACAATTCAGCATGTGCCATGATTGTTAGCATGTCCATTGCCAAAACCAGCGATTCTACAAACACCCACAAACACAATTTATTGGAATGAACTATTGTCCATTGTCATTACTATGAATATCCATCAATCATGAACATCACCTGACGAGCAAGAACTCATTGCAACCAGCCATCCTGGTCGATCAAACAAGCCATAGACTGTGAATCACCAGCAGTGAGATCATCAATGCGGAAGCAGTCTGACCATCTAATCCCCTTAGTATCACGAGTCATTCCTGGTTTCACATGGCTCAACTAGTGGCGCGGCCTCGACCTTATCTTCTCCTGACATAGCTGCGGACGGTGTGCTCCGGATATTACGAAGCATCACCCAGCAACCGTAGACCATTTATGCTCAGGTTGAAGCTAAATTTCAAGGCACATTCTTTCATTTGGGGCGTGTAGTACCATAGCGCGCCAAACAAATAACACATCACCTTGGTTTGGGAGTACCCCGGTGCAGCTTCATCGCATCCAGGGCTCGAGCTTGGTTGTAAAGATTTCATTTAGTGGATTTACCCATGACATTTGAGCATTGGAACATCCGTTTATCAAAGGCGCAATTCCGTTCATGCCAGTGAAGCCATGAATCTTCAAAGGACATAGAAACGACAGCAGCAGCCGATGGCGCCGACAACTCCATGCATAAATGTGGCGGAAATGGCACCTCGACCCCACCATGACTACCACGTTGTTTAGGGGGGCATAATTTGGGTGCTTGGATCAGCGAGTCAATCGCGTGATCTGCACTCCGCTCGATGATGTGCTTCCTCTGCTTCCTGCTATTTGGGTGTTTCTCAAGCCATAGGAGTACCCCAGTTATCATCCCGTGCAAACCATTGATAGTGATGAACCAACCATTATAGTTGATATATCTCCTATTCTTGCTTACCATCCCCTTCTTAAGAACCACTGTGAACCATTAATCAACCACCAACTAGTAGTTGTTGAACCATCATTCTTGCTTATTATCCCCTATTGTCCCACATTATCCCCTATTGTCCCACTAATAAAGTTAGTATCCCGGATTATCCCACCAATAAACCACCATGTGGGGTTCCCTATGGCTTAAGAAACCACCATTAGTTGCATGCCAGCAGTAACATGTCGGAGGTCACCCGCTGCCAGGCCATCCACAAAGAGCTGGGCCACACCGTCCTTCAAAACAACCTGAGGCGAGGTGAGAGGAGCTAGCCGCTTGCCATGAGACCAGCGGCTGGTTATTGACCGTTGAAGTCATTGTTTCTGATTATGATGGACTTTGCAATGTTATACAGGTTACATCCCGTGCACTTCTGGCATGTATAAAATGAGGATGTAAATGTTGAAAGCCCCAAACCTTCACGATGGTTGATAGAATCTTTGAGACAAACGGAGTCCTGGTGTTGCCGTGAAGAACTGTTGCGATGTTCTGCACAGCGCATCCTGTGAGTACCACGAATGCAAGCATGCTCTTGGTGTTTGTCCATATCAGCAATATCTTCTAGAAACCAGGCTGAAGCCATGCCAGTAAGGTCCCTCACCTCATCATTGGAGGGAAATCGACTAGTTGGTGGGTACTACGACTTTCCACGAAGCACTCATCTCCAAAGACGTCCCAGCTTGTACCATGAGCCAGTTGCCGCGTGGGTCATGGGTATTACTGCATACAGTACATAGGGAAAATGGTAAAATCTACAAACAAGGGTGGCGCTTGTCAACTTTGAAGTGGAGTTGCAGCTGGAGTGATTGCTACAGGTTCTATTGAGTTTCATCCATGTTTATCCAACTTACTGGTGCAGATCGACACCGAAAGTCATTGAGACGTCCAAAACCTGCACATTTTTCCAATGGGCGCGGTCCTACGCCTTGGGTGGCAAGCTTTCCCAGGTTTTTGAGTGGTTTCATGGCTCAAAACGTGCAAGAATGATAGTCTCGATAGTCATCATTGTTGCTTAATCATTGACCCTTTTAATTTGCAATCCGTATCGGTTCATCGTTGTATCGTCCTTTTCTGTTTGTGGTGCTTCCTGATCATGAACCATTATAGTGGCTATGAATCATTCTATTATGATCATAATTAGTCCATGACTATCAAACGCCATCAGCCACCTACTGCATTTGTCAACCATGCTGGGTTGTATGAAGTAAAGCAAGTCATCAGCATTAAATCATGATTAGGATTGATCGATCATTGTTAGATATTATCAACCTATCATTAACTGATTGGAGGCAGCGTAATGGCTAATAGCCAGCAGCCCACGATGGCTAGATTAGTACAACATAATCAACCAACGTAGTGTTCAGCCTTTCATCAATATGTAATGATAAAAAACAACAATCATTTTCATATTATTGATGATGGAAATGATGGTTAATCACGGTGAGTGAATGATGATTTCATTGACCGATGATTTCTATCATGATTAAACGTATTCACAATTATTCACAATTGTTTATTTTTAAAATCACACTATCTCACAATTATCAATTGTTTGAGAATGATCATAATAAATTCTACCATTGTTCAAAATATTCGCATAGGCATACAAGCCCGTATAAAACCATTATAATGTCCTACAAATCCCATTCTCAATGCGTATACTCCTTATAAAGCCATTGTCAACCCTACATTTTTTGTGTTTGGTAACTTTTCAAGATTTTGTTCTGGTGAAATTCGACAACAAAAATCCCTATGAAACCAAATATTCACGGTTGTAACTTCTTGAAAACCTTTGATAATATGCACAATGTATACTGATCGATAATCATATCAACCAATATTCCGAAAGGTTCATTATTGGTGGCTAATCATTGTGAATAAACCATCATTGGTTGACCATTTTAACTACAACACCTATAATCCCATAATAATTTGCCATAAGCCATACATCTTCAAAATAATGAACCACTTTTGGTTCATAATTATAACTCTTGAAAACCGAAGTTAAACCATTATAATGGCCCGTGCATTCGATTCTGAAAGGTTATAATCAATATCATCATTATCCCTATACGAAGGGATTATAAAAAAAAACCAAAAAATTCCAATGAAACCTATCATTGTACAATGAATATCATCATTACCTCTTAAACAAATCCCTACAAAACCCCTCGCTATTCTCAAAGGTCTTTCGCCGAGTTGCTGCCACGTGGTGCCATTGCCTGGCAACCGGCTGCTGGATGTACCAACAACTGGGAGGCCACTAGGATTGGTAACGTTGGCGGCTGGGAAACCAACATAGGGTGGTTGCTTGCTAGTTGGGGATACCTGAGGTTATGCTTGGTTTCTGACTATTGTCGATGATGTGAGGAGCATCCCTGTTTTGAGAAACCAACATGTAGTTATGTATGGACATGTAATATGGTCTAGTGCTCAAGTAAATGACGATAGCTGCCGTAAGTATGTGGTTTATAGCTAAACGGTTTATGATTCGGAAAGAAAAAACCCTTTTAGTTAATTGGCCTAGTAAACACTATAATCAACTATGGTTATTTGCAACTATGAGTTTTTTTCCAAACGTAACTTCGATTAACCAGGTAATTCTGACTCTGATAGATTGGTAGGTTATAACTACCTCCACAAGAAGAAAATTTGCGAACAGCTGGTGGTTAAGCTCTCTTTGTCACAATGTAAGCATGTCACCGCTGTGGCCCTGCCCTGACCGGGGCCACGTTACGGCACGACCTTTGTAGGATTCGTCCGGGGGGAAAGGTCGTCCAGGGACAAGCGTTCACAACTTTCGTCCGGTCAGCTGGACAGGTATGCATCCTTACAGTATATGATGTCCAAAAATGCTTTGTTGACCACCTTGAAACTACGGCCCACCGTCAAGCAAGTTTCATGATTTTGGGATAAGATCCAAGACAATGAAATGCAACCTCCCAGTCAGAAACCTTGCTTTGATTTGAAATCTCTATGCTTATACCCTAGGAAACCCTACATGTTTGAGGGTTTGTCTTCCCAGGGTCCGTATCATATAAAGAAGGAAGGGGTTATCATTTCCTCTGATTGTATTTTTTTTTATGAACCAACATTTTAATCAGTGGTTGACCTATCTATACCGATGCTACCGACCTTTTTATACAAGCATATATACTAGCACTATGTGCATACATATATCAAACAAATATCGCAAACACAATCACATAACAACACCCCTGATGAAGACCCTGGCCGTGCCCCTACGTGTTGCCAATGGGAAGAAAACAAAGCAGCTTGATACTTACTTACGAACTCCAAGTACTACGATGGTCATCTGAGTACCTTTGCAGTGCCAAAAACTACGCGGATTTCAAAATTAATTAGAGCAACAAGTCCAGCTGATCGATCGCTTGCCCTGAGACTCACAACATTCAGACAAATCATGAACATTAATTAAGTTCAATGAACATGCATAGAGGTTCATGTAGACAAATCCATACAAATCCGCTATTTTGGGGATGCCAGGGTACTTGGGTCGGTTTTGACGCAATGCTGCCCTGCGCTTGAAGCAAGCATGCCGTGGCCGACCCATCATCAATCGAAGTCACACCAACCTTGGCCGATGACAGGAGCAGTTGTAACCCTTGAACTGCTCCGGGGTGAATCAGGTGAAGCAGTTAACCATCAGTTTTGAGGGGGACGATACCCAACAATTTCATCTGGAAAACAATGGTTAATTATACCAGGGGTACCTAGGGGCACCGGTTTTTGACCCTATATATAGTCGAGTCAGAAAGAAATGCTACCATCGTTGATTGGGCCTGGATTGGGTTCAACTGACCATCACGGATTTGTCTTGGCATTTCTGGGCAATGCCCCACCGCCAACAACAACCTTTGGTTGTTTGAGCTTCCAACGACTTCGCTTCTCTGCTCCACTTCTGGAGGCCTCAACAAGTCAAGAGAAAGATGGATAAAGGGTATGCAGTGCAGCTACAGAAGCAAGCACCTTATTCGTGCAGTCAATTCCTCCATGCGCATCCTTTGTGATTCTACATCTTTATTGCTCTCCCATCTCTTGAACAGTTAGCTTCTGGAACAGGTCGCTACCTAGAAGTGCCCCGGGCCTGTGACAATCTATTGATTGATTGGTAGTGGTTGGAGTTTGCCCCTCATTGCGGTTGGAGATAGCACCTGTGCCGATGTGTCACCATGGCACCCATCCTAAGTTCAAAACATTTTCGCGGCATCTTCAGCAGCTTCCTGCGAGTGATTGAGGCAGAGCCGTCTTGGGGAACCCTGGCAGAACCATCCTCACAGGAACACCTCTTGTGTTCTGCCCATCTGCCATTGCCTCAAATCCTGAATGGAACATAATGGAACCATATTCCAATGATCTCAGTTGGGGACTAGACCAATGATACTCCACTGATTTACATCCACTAGACCAATGATACTCCAACATGATACTCAGTTGGTTCCAGCCATGTTGAGTTTTCTTGGATGTAATCCTCTCAGGCAGCGCTCTGCTTGGAGCTCCAAATGGCTGTCGCTAGGGCGGCTCATCAGCTGGCTATGGTTCCATCCCATTTGCTGAGTGGTTCATAGGTCATCCCAAGCTAAAGATTTCAAAAGATTCAAATGATTCAGATGGCTGTTGGTTATTAATCCCTATTATTGTTGGTTATTGACCACTATTGTTGCTTATTCATCCCTATTATCAACCAAACGATTCAGATGATTCTAAATGATTCAGTGGTAACAACAACTTCCCCCGCCTCGGCGGGTGGCTCTTTTGGAGCACAGGAGCTGCCTGTCGCGAATCTCACCTGGCATCGACAGAACCCCGGCGCCTTCATCGTCCCATGGTTCTGTGTGGCCTTGGTTCACCCAACATGAAAACCAAAAAACTGCTATGGCAATGCCCCAAGAGTGTTTGATTCCTTGAGTCTCGGGCCAGGTTTCCTATAAATGCCGGCAATACTTTTAAACTTTGGCCGGCCGATAGCAGTGAAATTTCTGCAAATGCCTAAATTGGGGTCAGTGACTCTCTCGGGCCAAATGAATAGATCATTGTCATCATTGTCATCATCATTGTCATCATCATCATCATCATCATCATCATCATCATCATCATCATCATCATCATCATCATCATCATCATCATCATCATCATCATCGCCATCACCTATCATTGTCATCATTGTCACCATCTTTATCATCATCACCATCATCATCATCATCATCATCATCATCATCATCATCATCATCATCATCGCCATCACCTATCATTGTCATCATTGTCACCATCTTTATCATCATTATAATCAAACTTATTGATCGTCATCGTCATCGTCAATCATCATCATCATCATCATCATCATCATCATCATCGCCATCACCTATCATTGTCATCATTGTCACCATCTTTATCATCATTATAATCAAACTTATTGATCGTCATCGTCATCGTCATCGTCGTCTTCATAATCATCGTCGTCGTCGTCGTCGTCGTCGTCGTCGTCGTCGTCGTCGTCGTCGTCGTCGTCGTCGTCGTCGTCGTCGTCGTCGTCGTCGTCGTCGTCGTCGTCGTCGTCGTCGTCGTCGTCGTCGTCGTCGTCGTCGTCGTCGTCGTCG
Organism: Symbiodinium kawagutii; assembly: GCA_009767595.1. Lineage (NCBI taxonomy): Eukaryota > Dinophyceae > Suessiales > Symbiodiniaceae > Symbiodinium > Symbiodinium kawagutii. Next base: position 115,831 of record VSDK01018014.1, read on the forward strand.
TCGTCGTCGTTGTCATCGTCCTCCTCCCCCTCCTCCTCATCATCATCATCATCGTCATCGCCATCATCATCGGCATCACCATCGTCATCGTCATCATCACCATCATTGTCACCGTCATCGTTATATCGTCATCATCATGGCCATCATCATCATCATCATCATCATCATCATCATCATCATCACCATCATCGTCATCG
>VSDK01018014.1:116068-149132 GCA_009767595.1 Symbiodinium kawagutii
ATCATCATCATCATCATCAGCAGCAGCATCATCATCATCATCACCATCATCACCATCATCGTCATCGTCACCATCATCGTCATCATCACCATCATCGTCAACGCCATCATCATCGGCGTCACCATCGTCGTCGTCATCCTCACCATCATCATCATCATCATCATCATCATCATCATCATCATCATCATCATCATCATCATCATCACCTGCATTTGTTCGTAAACACATTTTCCTGGCACTATGCAATGTTGAAGAAGTTGATCATAATTTCAGTAATTCTTCAATGAACAATCTCGATATCAACCATTCTTTGTCGTTCATTGGCACTTACCAAGCCCCATGATTTCCATCACCAAGCGCAACCGGAGGATCTTTGCAGCCAGCCTTGTGCACCCCATCCCATGGGACCTTGGTTCCTGCAGCCAGCGTCCAAAGCATGTCGCAACCGCCCGCAACGCAGGAGATGATCCTGGCAGGAAATGCTTCTGGCAAGAGTGAAATGCTTTGTAGAAGCAATGAACCATTTGTTCAGCATTAGTAGTTTTCACTATTATAAGCAATAATCATCACTTGTTCAGCATCAGCAAATGTAACTTATAAGAACCATTTGTTTATAAGCCCATACTTCCAGTTATAGCAAGTAGCCAACCCCAGTTACAACAAGGGTAGAAAGAAGCTGGTTACCTACTATTATGGTAAGTGGAAGCATAGGATTACTTATTCAATGGATTTCATTGTCAGCAATCTAATGATGTCATAATGTACTGGTGAACCATCGAGACACATGGGTACATTATATAGTAGTCTACACAATGATTAACTGGTTATCTTACATAATCATCTCTGTAGACACATTTCAACATCCATTATGTCACGGCTGAGGACTCCTTTACATAAGCCCAACAAGCCCATCTGGCCCCCATGATGGTGGAAATCCCAGAGATCTAACTGAGACAGGTGGAAATCCAAACATCTGAGACTGGTGGAAATCCCCTCCCATCTGAGACTTGACTGTCTCTTTGTGAAAATCAATGCTCTAAAGGATTCTGGTTGATGGTTTCAGCCTCTACGAAAAATATTAGTGAACCCACCATTTGTTAATAATTACATGGGAAAATAAAACATGTGAAGCAAGCCACCAACCAGTTAACCATTCATAAACCACCATTTGGGGTTCCTTATGGCTTAAGAAACCACCATGTGTTAAGCAAACCGCCAGCCAGATCGTGTCGGACTTTTCTGGAATCATCGAAGCACGCCAGGATGCTCACCCCGTGGGCTCCCTGGCACTTCTCCTGCTCTCAGCTGCCTCTGGCTGCCGCATCACGTATGCGACAATGGTAAAGTCACTGGACCTGGTGTCCCAGCGGTCGCCAACCGTCAAAGAACGTGTAGAAAATGTCGATCTGTATGTGGTCATGCAGATTCCAGTAGTACATGCTGGTCATTTCCAACTCCGAAGATTTCTAACTGGTACAAGTATAGGTAATTCATCAGTGGCTTCACGCTAACTGCAATCCTTTTTCAAATCAATACTCAGGAGATGTTGCGCACACTAAACAGCAAGAACAAGTGCATGTATAATTCATATATTATATTCAAATATATTCAAGACAAATGGGTCGGATAAACTGAAGTACAATGAATTACTAGGCTACTGCTGATTATTTTGGGATGTCTCTCATGGTGTTGTAAGATGTACTTACTGCAGCTTCCCATCCTGCAATACCAACGGTGCTGGTCCTTCTCTGTTGCTTAGAATGAAATATTTTTGGGCTGGACCAGCGTCTCAGTTGTGACTGCATGCTTTTTTGGTGTATGTACGCGCTTGTTTGTGGATGTCCATGTTCAAAGTTGCTAGAAAACCTGTCAATAAAAACCAAAAATGAAATTCCCAATACACTCAATGGTAAATCTGGATGGCTTCGGAATACCACAAATTCTAGACTCAAGTCTAACGATGCCATCATCATCATAGACTCAAAACCATGTCAATTTGTCTTGCGCTAGAATCACAAGCTTGCCTTTCAAATCTTCATGCATCTTCTTTTCCTGGCTTCCTCTTTCATTTCTGAGTTCTGTACGCAAGCAAAGCAGCTGAGATCTCGCTGGTCGACAGCTCATTGACGCCAAGGATATCGCCAGCCATGTGCCAATCTGCATCCAAAAAGACCTTGGAAGGACCAGCAAATTGGATCCATGAGAGGTCCCTGAGTGCCTGGCCATAAAGAGTCAAACTATCTAAGTTGAAAGAACCTTAATTGAGTTAATTAATCCAATGATTGAGTTAGCCAGAAATCAATTATATAGTACTGTAATAATGAAGAACCTTAATTAAATATCTGTATCTTTGTATATATTCTGTCGTCGTGGATCCCTTCGAGTGCCTGGGCATGTCATGGCAATCATGGCATATCCAGTCATTGTCATGATCAAAATCAAAGGATCTGTTTGTTTCCCTCGACCCAGCTGCCACCTCAACACATGATACACCCGTTGCCTTGCTAGCCCTTGATTACCTTGCTGCAAACGGCTCGAGCGCTTTCGAGCTCAAACCCGTCTGAAGAACTAAACGTAATTAGATGAATGTATGCATTATATTATATGAATGTGATATATAGATATTGCTGGAGAAAATAAATCAACAAACAAACTTTAACAAACGAACACATACATTCCATATGTATTGTGTTCTCCAATCCTTAAATATCATCACATTCTCACGCGTCCACAATCGTCCACGCCTGGCAATAGAATCTGCTCCAATCTCCGTAAGGTTTCCTATCGCACAGCTAAACTCCAAGAGATCTTGGGCTGGGACTGCAGGAGTGTCCACTTGCCATGGTTTTGGCCCTGTGCCAGGTGCGTTGGAGCAAGGTAGGAATGACTTGGAACATCTGAGGTGACCTGTGTTTTTCACCATGCAGTTGCATGGTTGTTTGGGTAATGTATTGTATTGTATTGCATTGTGATGTTTGCTTTTTGTTTTTTTGGGTTATGCAACTTATGCATTGTGATGTCATTCGTCGTTTTTCTATGTGCACTGCTTGATGAATGCGGGAATGTAGTAATCTACAATGATTTCGTGAGCAACCAACAAGCGTCTTTGACTGTGATTGATGGCTCGTTAGCTGGCTTGCTCTTCAAGTATTGACTGGAAGCGGGTGAGGCGCCGCAACCTCCAAGAAGGAAGGAGCAACACTCAAGAATTGAGTAACATGCTTGCGCTCATGTGGGCTCTGGTTCTTCTTCATGCTCTCTTGTCCTATCACTCATGTGGCATGTGTTTCTACCTTCGGTGCGTGTCTTGATTTTAGTGGCCCCGCCATATGATTTCTGTTTCAAAGGGACGGTGTCCAAAAATGACCTGCATTCGGACCAATATTGGCGCCTGCTTCTTACAATTATGGAACTTCGAACTGACTTCCCTGCTGCCTTGCTTACTGGCCTCTGGGTTTCTTTTGCTTTACTAGGCTATACTAAGCTTTTATGTTTCCTGGTGTGTTTTTTATTGCTGGCTTTCCCTGCTGCGGCAGGGGGGGCTCGAACACCCGGAGATTTGAAGCCTTTGAAGCCATGGCACCTGGAGTTGACATGGGAACCCAACAGGTGGCGACACAGCACTGCCTGCATCATCATCGTCCTCCACGAACCGGAGCTCATCCTCCTCCTGTCGCGCCAGCAGTCTGGTTGAATCCTGGGTTCTTGATGCTTGGTCCATGTCCACATATACACATTTATCTCGCAGAGTGTAGCCAATTGCAAGCATTAGCAAATCTAAAAAGTCTATATCCAACCATGCCAACCATTGTAACCAAATATCCGAAGAAGAACGAGAGCCAATGAGCACACAACCAGGAACCAGGAACCCGTGATACTGGCTTCACCCTACAAGTGCTGGTTGCGGTGCTGCAGTTGAGCGAACAATCGCACATGCAAATGTCCCAAGCTATTGGAATTACAACAAACCATCATCACCAATATTACCAATAGCTTTAGGTAACGACGAACTGAACCCAAAGCCACAACATGAAAGTAAAAAGGTTATACATAATTAATTCTAAGCTGGCTCAGACTGCATGAGCCAAAATGGTAATCCTGCCACCTCGTGGATCATCTGTTGATCTGTATTGTTGTGCGTGTTTGCGGCTGCCAATTAATTAGTACACATTGCACCTCCAACTGCGGCTGTGAACCGTAGCTGGTTGGTGGTGGAAACCCCTATGAAAATAATAGTCAAGCAACCATTTGTTAATAATTTAGGGAAAATTGATCAAATTAATTGTTAACAAGCAACCATTTTGTAAATCATCAACCAACCATGTGTTTAAAACCACCAACCAGTTAGTGATGAGCTATGACAAGGCCAAAGAGGAGGACCTCAGCCTCGCCTCTTGTGGGTCTTCGTCCGCAGGAGCCATGTTGAAATGTCGTCGTGGTTTATCTTACCGTCCGGTAGCGAATCTGTATACAAGAAATGTAAAAATGTGAATTGATATCTGATATAGATGTCTGACGATCTTGTGGGTACGGCAAGCAGTCATGCAAATTGCAATGCCCGTAGAAGCTTAGCATGCGTAATTATATGTTTGCTGTATCTCTTACAGGGTATGACATGGTACGATGGGGTAGTCCATTTCCTAAGATCATTTGTCCAGGTAGGCTATTTGATTTTGAGAAGCGTGGTCAGGTTGCCTTTCTCAAGCGTTCACGCTGCTACTATCTGCGCATGTCTTGAGCACGAATCCTGAGAGAAAAGTACAGGTCATACGGGTGCACCTATCCAACCAATTACCAAACATACTAAGACAATCCACCATGCTCTTGAATGCTCTTGACACACATGAAGCTTTGACCATGGCTATAGCTCACCACCGCCAGTTGTTGCGCCCAACTCTGAGCATCTCTATGCATCTGTAGCTCCCCCGCAGGAACTGCTGCCATGTTTCATGAGAATGTCGGGTCCCCTCAATCCATGATGACGCTCAGCCCCTCCACAACCCCGGGCGCCGAGCCTTTCTGTCCATGGAACTGGTTTGCCCTTCGCACAGTTGCCGAGTTTATGTACCACTACCCGGAGGCCACCGGAGGGCACCGCATTTTGCATCAGGTGTTTTTTCTTCAAAAACGACTACCCACAGAGGGTGGTTTCTCAAGCCATAGGGGACAAGAAAAATGGTTGGTTTATCTTAATAGATGGCATATAAAGGATGATTTGGGGGTACCCCTATTTTGAGAGACATCCATTTTGGCTTTGTGCATAAATGGGAGAGTGCTATGAAAAATTGATCGTTTCCCACGTGATGGCTTCATATGTATGATCCTCCCCCACCTCAACAAGTGGCCTTGAAGCAACACACGGGAGATGCGCCACTCAACGGGTATCTAGAGTAATGCGGCAAGCCCCAAGAAACGATATGGCATTGTGGTTTGTCACGTGTTCCCACCACTATCATCTGCAGTGTTTCACTACTCTCCCCATTTATGCAATGCAGCTGAATTCTTAGGGTGAAGCGAAACCAAATAAATCCAACCAGTTTCAATTGCCAATTTTGTCTTGCCGGCCCCTTGACCTAAACCGTGGTCCATGGTCAATCCCTATGATCCAGTTCAATCCCTATGGTCCTGTGGTGAATCACAGGTCAGAATAGAAACTGAATCTAATAATCTATAAACTGAATATATAATCTGAATCTATCTTGCAAGCCCATTCTTGCAGCCCTGTGCCCTGTGGCTTTCCCGTCGGGTCGAGTGGCCAACTCTGCAACAAAAATGCAGGCATTGCAGCATGATGTTCGTCTCTGTACATGAGCGATATGGGCAGAAACCTGGTCAGCTGCAGTCATGACCTCAACGCATGAGAAAGGACATACCGACTCCAAAGCCCATGTTTACGCACGTGGCATTGCGATTGCATGCTAGCATACACTCCTTTTGAAGGGCGGCTCATGCCACAAGACAAGCGCGTCCCTTGGTGAGAATTAACAACCAATAGGCGGTACAACTTCAAGTGATCAGTACTTTGCCTCAGTCTTGGTGTGGATGTGCTTGCTGCAAGTACCTCCATTCATATCCCCAAAAAATGCTGCTTGTTGATGATCATTCACTTAGATCTACAAATATAATGATCATTCTAGGCGTTGCCGTAGCCATTCTTTCAGGCTGAAAATCTTGGCCCCAAGAATCAGCAGAGTTGGTGCTTTGGATGCAAGCACTCTCGGACATGATTAATATTGATTAATTGTGAATACTGGTTGATGATGCTTACATAATGGTTGAAAGTCAATGATTCTTATGAATATTGAATTATCATAATTACCATCATGTAGTAATAATTAACCAATGAAAATACATATTAACTAACAATTAGTTAAATATAAACTCATAATATCTCATAATACTCATTGATTCTGGTTGAAAATGCTCAGCAACAGTGCTTAATCACCAGCGAGGTTTGGTTCTACTGATTGGATCTGATTGGTTGAAGCGACTCCCAAATGCATCCAGTGGAATCCAAAACCATGCTGTGAAGGTGCCACGGCATGGATCGATGGCCTCCATGGCACCATACAAGTCTAAGAGCTTTCGCAATAAAAACACAACCAGGTTGGACATGTGGACATATTACTGTGGCAACTCAATATATGGTGGTTTCTCAAGCCATAGGTGACCCTAAAAGTGAAGGATGATTTTGGGGTCCCATATTTGAGAAACTATCATATTAGTGGATATTTTTTGACACGACAACCCAACTACCTTGTGATGAGTTCTGCAACCAAAAGGATGGATCCCTCCCAGCATTTAGAGTTCATGGGTTCATGGGACCCACAGCATGCGATTGGATAAAGTAGCAGTTGTAACCTACCCATTACAATCAGGTGTCTGACCAACTTTGCTGTTACTACCCATTGTGAAGTAGTTCTTCCTCTGATAGTCTATTAATTATCCATTATAAAGTAACAGTTGTAAACTACCCATTACAATCAGGTGTCTGACCAACATTGCTGTTACTACCCATTATGAAGTAGCTCTTCCTCTTAAAGTCTACAGTTACCCATTATATTATAGAGTAAGAGTTGTAAACTGCCCACTACAATCAGGTGTCTGACGAACATTGCTGTTACTACCCATTATGAAGTAGCTCTTCCTCTTAAAGTCTATAAACTAACCATTCTAAAAGTATCTTCCTCTTAAAGATTATAAACTAACCATTCTAAAAGTAGCAGTTGTGAACTACCCACTATAATCAGCTGTCACTATCTCCTTGCATACGCCTCGTTATACTGTATTACAATGACAGCATGATAAACTACCCATTGTAATCAGGTGTCTGACACTTTGTGTTGTTAAATAATTTTGTAAACTACCCATTATAATCAGGTGTCTTTAATCATGTTGTAAACTACCCATTATTGTATCATTGCTGTTGTTACTTGCTCTTCCTCTTTCGGCTCTTGCTGTTCCTAACCACCACTGTGATTCTCCGCGGAAAGTTTCTCCGCTTGATCAATCCCATAGCTTTCCACACCTATCAGGACTTCGAAACGACGATATGTTACTCTGCTGGGATTCATGAACTTAGTTTGAAAACCATTAATTAATTATTAGAAATAATAGAATCATACAATGGTGTTCAGACTGATTAATAAAAACTAATGGTTGTTTATGTTTATGAATCAGTTCGAAAACCATTAATTGCCATTGATTGATATCCATTAGTCAATTGCCACTAGTTAATGACCGGTATAAGTACTGTGTTTGACCACTGATAACTCTTAACCACAGAATGGATCCTGCAGCTGGTTTCTGCTCATAGCGATCTTGAGCTCCAAGGATCACCGAGCAAAGCATATCCAGGTCTAACATCGGCGGGATACCTTCATGAAGAGCTTGAACTTCTCACAAATGCAATGAGATACAATGAGATACAATGAGTTTGCACAAATGATCAATTTCCAGGGCACAAATGTGAGTCCGGTGCCACCTGCAGCATAGTCACTGCAGTTTCGTACCAGGGTTATCACGGATATTTTGACGGATCATCATGCATTGCAGTGGTTGACAATCATGGGGAACAATCACTAACTAGTCTTGCCAAATTGCTGAGAGATCAGGTCAGTACTATAGTACTTGACTCCTGGGTGCGATGCTGGCTTCATTACTGCGGTGGCTCACCAAGAACAATTGCAGGCAAGCATTGACCCTTGGTTTCTGGAGGAGTCCCAACATCAGCCCTTAATATTGGAAATTTGCTGGCTACATTCCATCTTGAGTCTCCAGACACTGAATCTAAACCTAGTGCTCTGAACCAAACTGACACATCGATCCAAGCTTATTGTCCGTGGGTGCTGCATCGACTGACAGAAGGAAACACACACAGCATTCCAACAGCAACACTCACTCAGAACATGTATCTCGGGATATGAGTCGTTCAGCAACACCCACAGAAAAATTATGAGGTACCTGAATGAAGTCACGTGGGAACGTCCTGCGATCCCCGCCACTGTGAGAGATATCCCAGCCATTTGCATCCCAAACATGCACGGTTGTAACTGATGTTTAACGGTCGCACAGGCTTTGCCCTGAAGTGCTTTGAATTAACACACCGCAGAGTGCTGCCCCTTGGCACGGCCATAGGATCAAAACTGAAGTTCCATGAAGTTCTCTTGACAGACTCGTAGACACGTGTGCAGCATGGTGTTGTGGTAGCCGCTTCTGGAGATGGTATGTCAAGAATGAGCAGTGCAATGCAATGCAACGCAATGCAATGCATGTAACTAACCTGTTTTTTTTCACAGCCTTGGGGCGCTTGTAGCATCCCGTGGGCGGCGCCAAGTAATTAACCAGTACACAAACTTTTCAGCAACCACAATGCAACTGATACATACATAATAATTAAGTTACATGCGCAGTATCTGGTTTGTTAATGGCTGAGATTGCTTTCTTGCCATCAGTGATCATGGTGACCCAGCCTGGACCCCTTGCTATTCACATTTCAACAAATGGAATAGGTTACCGTCTGTGTTGGCATGTGAACTACTGTTTGACCTTCTCAACTACTCACACCACACATGATTGGCAGGTTGAACCACCAAACAAGTCCTAACAAAATTATTCACTGGATATTGGAATGTATTGTCCAGGACAAGGACATATGTTGCGCCAATGTAGGGTGAGCAGTAAGCTTGATCAGTTATCAATGAAATGGTTTCGCCTAATGTGGCATTGGGTCAAAACCCTGTACCCCTGGTTCCCCTATCATTAACCAGGCTGTTTTCCCTATAGAATGGCATGATTATTATCCCCCATGAAATTGATTGGTTAACTGCTTGACCCAGCTCGCCATGACCTTCTGAATTGGACCGGCTCTACCTTGGGACGACTGTGATTCATATGTGTCTCTATGTAACATCGTTTTAATATATCGCGGCTGGACATATTCCAAGCTGTGGCTTTAAGTTGGCGGCTTGCTAGTCACTGACATATCTATGTGAAACAACCCGTGTAAATGGAACAATCACTCCCGTTTTTTTATCACCCAATTCAATCTGTCGTTAATGTCATTGTGATTTATTGTTTTATCTTGGTGGCATTTAGATCAACCTGAAAAGCAAAGGTAGTGGCTGATTGCTCCACCCACTTATGGTTTCCTGCTTCCTCCATTGATACTTCTTCAGTTGGATCACACAGGCGAGAAGATGCTCGCTGCTCGCTGCTTGCTGCTCGCTGCTCTGCTTGCCAGCCCACTGTCATGTTTGCAGCGGGTTGTACTGACTTCGAACCTGAAACAGAGATGATTTGTACGCATGGAAGATCATGTGAACGACCAGCAAGAACAACAACCATAACGGCACAACAAATATGACAAAGCAAATGACGAGCTATTTCGGGTTTTAATCCTGGTTTGCTGCTAATCTCCTGTTGCTGTACTTGATTTGCGTGTTTGTTTCTTGAAACCAAAACCTTATATACTACCAGCTGTGATAGCAAAGTTAAGACTGTTTGATCGCTTCAAACCACAACAGGTATAGAAATGATAAGGCTGTTATATACGTCCACCACATGCAAAGTATTCTTCAGAGGTATTACCCACCAGCAGCCTCAGAAAGCCGCCGACGAGCAGAGCGGAAAATGCCAGCTGCAAGTTCTGTGCTTCAGAAGCGATTGCCGGGACATCCTGCGATGTGAAGTAAGCAACAGTCAGTTTTGGTATATAGATAGCAACCCTGGTCGCAAATAGGATATCCACATTCACCAGCCTGTTTTCACTTGTTAGCAGGGTCATATCTGGGGGCTGATGGTTCGGAGTCATCCTTATAACCCAAGGCTTTACCCATGTCCATCGGCCCCAAAACACGAATTCCTGGCGCGACTGGAAGCGGCTCAGCTCAACCCTTTCACAATTTCCGTGGACCTTTTCCAGAGGACTCCCCGAACTGCTCATATCATTCACTACTTTGATATAGACAAGAACCATCCAAAAAAAGCAGGTATAGATATCATAGCACGGACCTTATTCCAGCAACCTCTTAGCATATCCGGATTTGCGTTTGAACAAACAACGGGGGAAAGAACCTGTCACTGGCTGGTTATACGTTGAGCCTGGCAAGTACACCGGCAGGTGCCGAGAAAAAAGATCAACACAGCGTCTGATTGTGTGCGTTGGTTGGATCTGATTGGTTGTAGCTGGATATATTGACACATATGTATGTGTACCGTTCGGTGACCAATTCCTCCAGCAGGCTATTCTCAAGGTCCGTGGATTGCTTCCTTGTAGCCAACCACTGGGCCTTCTGGAGTTCGGGAATTTCCACTTGGCACACAGCTGCTGCTTTGCATTCTTGGGTCATGGTCACCATGGTCGAAGTAGCTGCCCCCCAAAAAGCAGGAAGAGTCACATCCCCCGAAATAACGATGGACTAACAAATAAGCCATGCACTAAACCTTGCTCTGATTAGTTCTATTGCCTGGTCCCGTTGATATTCCCTGGCCTATACGACATTTGCCCGACTGGCAGCAACTAGAAGAAACACCAAGACACTTGAACTAGTGGGCGGATTAAGGGCCAACTGCTCAAATAGGCTCAGACCCCCTAGCACCATAGAACAACCCACCCAGCCACTGAACTGAGAAACCAACCACTGACACATAAACCAACCATTCTGAACCTCCAAAATGCTGTTGCTTCAGGGCGCACTGCGAATCATCCTATGATGAAAAGCATCGCCCGAAAAGTCGGTCGTGCGACTGACGAGTCCGAGTTCATGGGCTGTCCATCAGTGAAGTTCTGGCGCTCGCCATTCGGGATGACAATGAGAAATGATGCAGTGTAAATATCAACATAGGGGTTTCTCTAAATAGGGGTTCCCCCAAATCATCTATTAATAGTAGTAAACCATCTATTTTTTAGGTCCCCTATTCTGAGAAACCACCACATAATGATTGGTCTTGTCCAAAATTGGTGTACCCCTCTAGCTGGTTAGTTTCCGTAATGGCTACTATTGCTTGGTTAATACTACGATGGCTGCGAACAATCCCAACTATTTGCATACTATGGCATACTACAGCATTGATTCTTGGCTCGTGGCATATTCAAGCAACAATGTCGGGGAAAGCGGAGATCAGTCTGGCAACGCTCATCCAATTTGGGTGATATCTACCCCTAGGGCCAACAATGATAGGAACAACATACTATTTACAAGCCTAGAAATATCGCGTGGTCACATGATAGGAAGGGAATCAACAGTCACAGGCACAACAAAAACTTGTGATGATCAGTCGTGATGAAGCTAATGTAAAGCACTGGATCATGACATCTGAGGTCCATTAACTCGACTCGCAGTGGCGGAACGAAAATCGAATGCACATGGATTCGGTCTCAGCTCTGATTGGCCCCCCGCAGCATTAAAAGTTGCAGCGGTTCTGCATGGAAGATTTCGGATTGGTCTTGCTTGGGAATATATCAATTACTCTTTAAATTTGAATTCAACTTTACCGTTGTAGTTTGGAAATGCATTTTCGGAAAACAAGTGCCAGGGAGGACTGCAATCAGGTGGAATCCAAACACCATACAGATTGTATCTTACCGCAATCTCCTCCCAAGTCTTTCAGTCTGATGTTACGTAGACTCTGCGATGTTTCAATTGCAATGCTTGTCTTTTTGAGGATTGATCGTTTTGATGGGAAGCTCCATCAATAGGATGTCTTACCCTGTGACATGCTGCAAATGCCAATGCTTTCACCCATCCCAGAAAGATAGCAGAGTCATCCTTCCCCAAAATAATGAACATCGCGAAAACCTGACCGGAAATGGTTTCGAGGATAGTATCCATCAAGGAAAGCTGTTTGGCCGTGTTATGATCAGAAGATGTTTACAGATTCGAGGAAGAATCAATACAAAGCAGCTCCCTTGGATAGGGTAGACACATTTTTTTGTGGGAAGTTTCGACCCACAGTGTTTCAGCTAAACAACAACCAGCCATGGGACTTAGCAGCGGCTGTATCCCAGTAAGATTGAAACGACCCATCGTGAATCCGGGATTGCAAATCAAATCATGCATATAAAAACATAAATATATGTATGTATACTGTATATATATATATATAATATAAATAAAAATAATATGAAACCAGTCTCCAATGACTATGATAAAATATCAACAGTTTTTCAATGACTACTACATGATTAAGGAAATACATCTAGGCTTAATGACAGTTTATGCGCATATCATAGCCAACAAAACCACCGAGAACTTTTCATCATGTTTGATTCATCATATGGTAAGGTAACGGACACCGATGATAGACAGAAATCACACTCAATCCTGAGCAAATATAAGCAAATCAGGGACTAGCAGTTTAGTATCCATGTTTGTAACAGCAACTGGTGATTCACGTGTAGGGTGATTACACGCATATACATACATATGCATACATGATTCTACCAAGCAGCTGGTTTATCAGGCAAAGGAAGCTGTGGTAGTTGCCATCATCACTGCTGAAAAATCATAGAGTACTTTTGCAGCTTGACATGTCTTGCCATGTCTTGCCATGCCAAATGAATGGGAGATGACCACTTCGGCTTTCGGGGCCAGCTGGGACCTTAAGCGCTCTGTGCCACACAGAGTCAGACGTGTCCTCTACAAGTCCAAAGACTTCCCTGGTCACTGTATCTGCGGCAAAGGCGCCATCTCCTGAAGTCCACATGGAGATACACAGATGGCTCATCCGTGTGGTAGGCTGATCATATACTTACTGAAGTTGTTCCAGGCTATCCTTACAGTAGGTTTTGCAAGCATCGATCATGGCTTCAGTTGTTCCAGGCTATCCTTCAGTTACTTCATGGCGGTTACAAGCGTCGGTGGTTTGGACAAATAACATGCCCAGAATTGGTTTCCGTAACCCGGCCCTGGTAGCTGCCCAGCACCAAGCATGTCATGGTACCCAATCCACTCCTCTCAAGGTCCAATCTCCATATCTAACACAGTTAGTCAATCCAGTCTTCGCTTCTTGTTACCCTCATGTGAAACAAACGATTTGCGCCAAAGCAATGGTGTAACAACCAGCTGTACGGGCTGATCCGTGTGTCACAACCAGCCGTCTTCATCGCCTGTGATGGGGCCCGGGTCCTTTTCAAGCCCGGTGAAGGCTCGACTTCTCAGTAGACCACCATCTTCGAGTTGGATCTTCCCAAGCGGACCTTCAAATCCACCTCAACAACGATGGCGAGAACTGGACAATGAGAGCCTCTTGGGCACCAGGCACGGTTCCTCGGGTATCCAAACATGAGGCCGTTCCTTGTTCAGAAACCCGCCAGCTATTGCTCCAAGCAACATGAGGAATTGTGTGGCTTCAAAACACTACTGAAAACATGTATTTTTGGGTCATTTAAGAGTCATTGCCAGCATTTGTGGAATGATACATAAGCTTATTTGACCGTCACCTACGGTCTGTCTCCAAAAGAGATCAACCTCAGAAATGGTTTCCTACTCAAACAGGGCGTTCAAATCCCTGACTCATACCTCGCCTTGAGCCGTACACAATCGGTGGCGTCCCTGCGAAACAGAGGTATTTTTCTTATTTGTGGTTGGTTGATGATTACGACCTATCCCAACAAAGTCAGTCAATTTGATGATCATTCGGAGAAATGTATAGCGATCATTGAAACTAACGAGATTAATTATATAATCCACACAACCAGTAGTGACTGGCCCCATCGATGGCATCTCAGATCCCAACCACATCCGGGTCATCACTATTGAGGTCCGTTGAGGCTCGCTGGACCGTCCTGGCGCGTAGCACCTCCCTGACCCCATGCAGCCAGGTCCCTGATAAACCTAAGGCTTCGGGGAGAGGAATCTCTTCCCATCTCATTGTCCCCCATACTTTTGGGTTTAGTAATGTTTAGTACCCTACTTTACTAGATACGAAAACTAACGGACCCTACTCTTTTCTGGGGGAGGGCGCTTGAGTATTGGGAGGAAGGGATGAATCGATATTCAGGGATGTGGTTGCCGCCTGATCGTGGGAGATTAGGGCTGGAATTTTGCCTCAGGGGTGGCTATCTGCAGCTGCAACTTCAGGAAGCGATCTGAAGAGGTTGCTCTTCGAGCTGCTGATCGTCACCAATGTAAGTGATGTCTTGACCGTTTTGTAGAAGGGGATAATTCAGGGCTGGTGTCAGGATGGATTTTTGTATCTATCACTAGGAACGATCATCATCGCAATTTAGCTCATATTCATACCAACAAAAACAATGCAAATTGTGCTTGGCTTGCAAGAATTCTTTAAACAAACAATCATCACTGCATGACGGTGAAAGCAAACAAATCTTTTGAACCCTCAAAACATGCCAGGAACACATCACGATCTCTTCGCCAGGCTTTCTCCTTGGAAGGGATTGCTGTTGACATCAGCAACTGGTGATGCAGGATCATCATCACCATCATCAGCAGCCTCCTCCTCCTCCTCCTCCTCCTCATCATCATCATCATCGCCATCATCATCGGCATCATCATCACAATCATCAGCATCAGCATCTTCATCATCACCATCATCATCATCATCATCATCATTATCATCATTGCCATCATCATCGGCATCATCATCACAATCATCAGCATCATCATCATCATCATGGCCATCATCATCGGCATCATCATCATCATCATCAGCAGCATCATCATCATCATCATCATCATCATCATCATCATCATCATCATCATCATCATCATCATCATCATCATCATCATCATCATCACAATCATCAGCAGCATCATCATCATCATCATCATCGTCATCATCGTCGTCATCATCATCATCATCACCTTCATCAGCAGCCTCCTCCTCATCATCATCATCATCATCATCACCATCATCGGCAGCCTCCTCCTCATCATCATCATCATCATCATCATCATCATCATCATCAGCAGCCTCCTCCTCATCATCATCATCATCATCATCATCATCGTCGTTGTCAATCTCAACTCACATCTCATGCTTCTGGGCGGCGCATGTCTCAAAGATTGGGCAGCCCCATCACAGTCGTGAGTGTGTCTAGACACATGTAGGCTGATCAGTATATAATGATCGAAACCCACCCTAGTCCTGGATAGTTCAAAAACATATATCTCAAAGGAAAAGCTATCTTTCATGGGTATCGTTACCATATCATGCTGCTGTTCACCATAAATCGCAAAACCAACCACCAATGAACTGACCAACGGGCGGCGATGTCCAAATATGGCCTACTGATCCATAAACCAGATGGACAGTGAACCATATCAGATTCCATGTTGTGTTGTTTAAAGGAAGAGACTGGCTGATAATGTACTATATAATTGATTACAAACATATCTTGACATTCTACCCTGAATAGACAGAACAGTGAAGGCTTTGTTGCGAAATCATTGAAATCGTTGGTATTCCCAACCTTGATCTGAGGTACTTGAGCATATCTACACATTGGGTATCCCCAAAAAAAGTGATTCGTGGGCTCTTCACTTAATACGGCCTCTTGTTGGCGGTGGTTTAACAAATACTGCCCTTTAGACCCCGAAATTGAAACCCACCAGCAATCTAACAAGGTGAGCTGGAAAATCCACCGCTGTAGGTATATCTGGTGGAGATGATGATCCTCATGGCCATGACCAGGGAATTTATGAGTCTCTAGCATTTGCGACTCGTAGTGGTCCATGATCTAAGATTTTTCTTCTAGTAAATAGTGCCTAAAGATTCATGTTCACGGGCAAAAGTGTTCTGACAGTTAACCATGATTGATACTGAAGATATCATAGGTGAACATGTCACCAAATCCGATAGAAATAGAGAACTATAATCAATCACAAAATGATGAAGAATGGGTAGCATTCAGAGCGGCTCACGCGAGTGCTCTTTGAAGGAGCGAAGCTTTACTTAGGTCTATGTCATTAGAAAACAAATCATGCTATATATTGGTATATGGGTTCTAACAAAGAATGCATTGATGATAGATCCATGCTAATAATTTGATAAACCACCACTAGTTTAACGATAAAGAGCTGGTGATTACCTCAACGATCGGGGAGAGTATGGATCTACCATGTCAGCATGTCAGTAATCAACCAGCGATGTGAAATTGGGACTTGAAAACCCTTGAGAGCTCACGAACCTCCAATCTCTTGCGCGAGTGCTACGCTGTTCCCAATATGGGTATGTGCAAGCCATTGGGTAACCAGATTAGCAGGAAACATACCATGGGAAACCATTGGTAGGAAAACCTAGAAAAAAGATCCTTTTAGTAGGCAACCATTGGTTTTGGAGAGACCACTATTTTGGCACATGCACAAAATATCCCATAGCATCTTTACCAACAAAAAAAGGCCAAGGAGAAGCAACTGAGAAGCAGGAATCTCATGCGGTCCATGAACCATATCCCAAGCTATCGTGGTGAGTCTGGGAACTGATCATCAACAGTGTGTCCGTCAACGGGCCAAGTTTTTTGCAGATTACCTTGGCTGATTCATAGATAAATTCTCAATCAATGGTGGTCTGGAAATTCTGAACATCGGTTGGTTCGTAGATCTGAAAACTGCTTGCTTGGATATTCTCAAACCTGGTTGGCTCTTCTCAAGAAATGGGTGGTTGATGTTCTCAATCAATTGTTGGTTCGTGGTAAGATATTTCCAGGGCTGCCAGAAACGGAGGGAAAATCTACAGGACGCCTACAATCCTATTATAATCGATGGTTTTATAGCCAGGGGCCATGGGTTCCAAAGCAGATCTTCCCCCCCGTGACAGGCCCAAGGCTCTGATCGAGGTATGTGAAAACATCACTGGAACTGGAAATTTGACGCCCGCCCATGCGAACGATGACCTGAGCTGCTCAAGGGGCGGTGGCTGCCGCGGAAGTTGCCTGGACCCCCAACCGTGGGTGCCCAAAACCATGATGCGCTTGGATGCTTAAGCCAGGGGGTACTAAATAGCTAGTGATGGTCAACAAACGCATTCATGTGGGCTACATCATTGCGTATACAATGAATACTTTGGATGGCTAAAAACATGTCGGTAAAATTGTGGATGTGATTTGGTTCTTGTGGCGTGTGCAATTGAAATGTTGGATGGCCAAACAAACTATATAACAATAAACGAAAAATAACATCTCGTGTCCAGAACTTCCATAAAGGTTCTGCATCTAGCAGGTAGAAACTAAAGTTAGACGATTGGATGGGGGGTACATCATGATATGACAATATGATTCTTTTTGTGGGATTTACACGCCCTATTCATCCCTATTCTGTAGTTTACGAACTTGCCCACAATTCACGCAGTAAGCTTGACAAAGCCAGAACGCGACAGGTGATATTTGGGCAAAGTCTACTTCGAGCAATTCTGCAAAATGTGAGATCTCAATTGCCCGGCCCCTGTGCAGGGTTTCACCCATCTATAATTTGCCAGTATTGCCGTTGCAAGATTGCAATCAACTCTCATATTTCCTTGCCCCAAATATAGTAAGCGCATGCAAAGACAGACTGGTTGACAAGGGAAGCTGTTCATTCGAGGTGTGGGGAGAGTTTGATATATATTCTGCGGAAAAGGTCAGTGAGAAGTTAGCCAAAAGTGTGCCTATCCGTGTAATTCCACATTTAACTCGCTGTTTCTCAAAAAAAGGGGACCCCCAAAAACATCCAATACGAACCATTGATCGGAATAAACCATCCGTAACTCCCCAAACTGCCAACAGAGAAACAACCAACTAGTAGTTGTTTGACCATTGTTGTTGCTTATTCATCCCTAGTATTAACGGTTATTAACTAACCTTTATCAACTAACCATTATCAGCATCCAATTCAGCCTTTCCAATCATTAACCTTTATTAACTAACCATTATTAACCAATAAGGCTTTATTTGGAGAAACAACCCCTTCAGCTTTTCCAACTCAGCATCGGCTACACAGTGCGAGTCAAGGCATGACCCCATGGCCGAGCAGCGTCCCCCAGCTGTCCACCTCTCAAGGCCCTGGCTGAGATGGCACAGTATCGTGGTACTAGAAATGGTCAATGGTTGACTTAGTGGTTGACTTAATGGTGGTTAATGGTGGTTAGTGGTGGTTAATGGTGGTGAATGGTGGTTGATGGTGGTTAATGGTACTATAAATGATTTGCAAATGGTAAAAAAACATACCATCACGAATGATGCTAAATGATTTGGGTGCACCCTTATTTTGAGAAACACACATTATGTTGTTGCTGGATGATGTTCTTATGTTTGTTGCTGGTGTAGAGCTTTTGATGTTGATAAATCCGAATGGACGGAGTAGAATTCAAACGCTGACAAATTGCACTGCAAGAAACACAATTGACAAACAAAAGAAACATGAGGATTTTGTTTCTGCATTCTTCCACTTTTGAGAAATTGGTTTGCTGTCACTACACAGTTTGCTTCTCATTGTTGTAATGCCAATAAATAAATAAATAATAAATAGATCAATAAATAGATAAATAAATGAAAAATTCATACATATATATATACATCTTTATTTACTTATATAAATTCAAAGATGTATGTATATGTATATAGGTGATACATTGTAACTATACAGATTGAAACAAGTAAACCTACTATGTATATATACATATATATCATTATATGTATGTAAATACATACGCACACATATTGTACAATCAGAAACACATATATCATATACTATTTGCCAAAGTAAATAGGTGAACATACATTTATGTATGCATATACGTAGTACAAATATGTACATATCAGCAGGAAATCTATAAGTATATTACATGCATGATATCAACTATATATACATACCTGTATATAGCCATAAAATAAGATGGTTGGTGATTTTGACCATTCTGAACCAATACTAGTCAATCAACCAACCATCCCAGAATATTGGTGAAAAAAATGTAAACACCAAACACATGCAAAAACAAAGCCTTGTAGCATGTCTGGTAGTAAGCCTAGTAATGACCAGTAAACCATGCTTGAGATCGCCCATTAGTTGAACAATGACAATGGTTCCAAATTGCCATTAGTCATTTGTTTAAGCAGTAGTCATTACCTGGCTAGATAATCTAATCTACTAGTCCCAAATTGTTATTCCCTGCAAAGGTTAGTCATTGCTGGCTTAATCAGTGTTCATGGCTGGCTTAATCAGTGTTCATGGCTGGCTTAATCAGTGGTCATTCCAAGTAAACCATGTTGGAATTGCCGGCGTCCATCGGGGCGCCTCATGCCGGCTCGCTGAGCTGGACCTCCAGGCACCACCTGGCCAAGGGTCGTTGAAGACGGCCTGAACCTCTGGGGGCTGCTGTTAGGGGAAAAATCTATAGCCAAATGGCTATGGGTCAAGCAGTTAACCATCAATAATGGGGGTCAATAACCAACAAAACTATAGGGAAAACGAGCTGGTTAGTGATGGAGACCCACTGCCAAATGGGGAATTTCCAGGGGGGTCTGAGTTGAACTGTTGGAATCTGAAAAGAATTCGACCTCTGGTTTTCAAGAATAGTGGGTGATAAGAAGGATAAGTCGCCGTTAGTGATCACCAGTAGCCTCAGCACCAGCTACTTTACCATGCAATGAGTAGCTATCGCCAACTACAACTGGCTAAGACCCAAAGAATAGCGAAGGTCATAGCCCTCGGATTCACAATGGTCTCACAACCCTACCCAAGTCTCTTCGCGACTGAAAAACATATGCAACTAACGTTTGGTTAGGCCAGTCATCGCCCCTGCTGCAGTCTCCGTAGCCCTTCCAGCCTTCATCACCATCGCACCGGGCATCCCCAAAGATTCACTCATGGCATCAGGTGCCAGCTCCACTCCAATGGATGGCCGAGAAACATAGCCTGCAAGCGAAGTGGTTGGTTGGTCGCTTGGTTGCTTGTTTGCTTGGTTATCTTGGTTAGCGGCTTGGTTGGTGACTTGGTCGGTTGGTCGCTTGGTCGGTTGGTTGGTTGATTGCTTGGCTGCTTGGGTGGTTGCTTCATTCATCAGGTTGGGACTCTGAGTGTGACAAACATTCGAACCTAGGCTGTGCCAAAACCCAACAGTCCAGCTGGTGAGCATCCCAGCCAAACCAACAGGACAGGTTTTGTTGAAATGTTCATCCGCTCATATTTCGGTGCTCGGCATATCGAAGGACGGGCTTATGTTTCACAAAAAACGGGCTCCAAGTATTAAGTTCAAAGGTCAAAGACCTCCGAGAAATCACCTCAGAGTTGCAGCTCCAAGTTAGTAAGTTCTAAGGTCAAACACCTGGGAGAAGAGGTCACTTCACCCGCACATGGCTTCCTTCCCGATGCAGGGTTGACTCATCAGGTGCAGTCAAAAATCATTTGTCACAGTTGTGGTAAGTATATGTAGGAATCCATTTTTTTCCGCAGTGCAATGCAGTACCCTATAGGGGTGTCTACATGACAGCAGTGAAAACACCCAGCCTGTTGATTGTTTCAGTTTAGGGGTAAGCAATTTCGAGAGATCCCTATCATTTGCGAGGGGAACCCAGGAGTCGAGGTTGGGCTGTAGTATCATACAAATGTGGCATTGTTTGCACCTGTAGAAAGTCAATGACAAGTGAAAACTGTCAACGTGATTGTTCAGTGTGACATTTCCACATCCATCGACTCATGATGATTTACATGCGCTTGCAGATTTAGCCACGTTTGAGCAAATGGCCGGATTTCTCTGCAGTGGCGACACAACTTATCCCTGGCACCTTCTTCAATCATGGCACCCACATTCTTGGTCACAGTGTCGATGGGAAGGGCAAATCCCACACCAGAGAAGGTACCTTGGTTCGGTCCGGTGCAACATCAACAGTTCCGGTCTGGTTGCGAACTATGGAGAGAGGCTGAAAAGTGCTGAGAAACCTGGCTTATTTGCCAGCTCATGACCTTCATTCATACACAATCAACCGAGATTGCAATGATTGTCGGAATCCAAGGCTAACAAAAGAAGTGTTAGGCCAAGAAAAGCTACTGCACGAGTTTTCGTGAGTTGACCCCTTTCAAAACTCTATTTGTAACCCGACCCTGAAATTGCGGCTTCGCAAAAAACATGAAAACATCAGTGTGATTTTCAATGGATTGGCAATGGGAAGATCTACAGGAAACCCTAGCTATAACCATCATAGGGTTCTCCTGTCAGCAAGAACGACGAAACAAAAGATTAGATAAACAAAGGCTACCATGTACATCATGTACATCGTTTCTGACTGAACGCTCCGGTCCCAACAGTCCTGGACACCCCCGAAACAGCAAGCGCCATGCCCAGCGGCCGCTGGTTGAAAGGATGGCAGTGTTCACACCAACTACGGAGCCTCCAGGGTTGGCTCTGAGGTCATCCACTGATCACCCGGGGATGGAGCTGCAAAAGTATTATGCAATAGTTCTATGTGCTTGTTCATGCATGCATGTCCATCATTGTAAATCTATAACATACCTGCAGGATATCAACTAATTAAGTTATATCAAATTGTCTATCATAATGATGTAATATCTCTATAGATATCTGTGTCTACAATCTCTTGATTTATTCTGAGTCAGTAGACATCCAATTGTGGAGAGCCACAGGCTTAGGGGATTGACCCTAAGCCCTGGAATGCTGACTGGTAGCCACCAGTAACCATCAGCCTTGGCCCGCATCCTCAAGCATCACGTATCACGAAGCTAAAGCATCAACTCGCATAAAAATTATCTGCCCATAAGAAATCCTAAGATGCATTCCCTAGATTTCATGATGGGATTGCATGGATTGTCCCTTTTTGATGGGGCTACAACCCAACTGCTGAGATATTCATGTTTAATCTCGAGTTGGACTCGGCTTTTTTACTCGGACTCGGAGGAGTTGTCTGATCCCTAGGAGGAGTTGTCATTTGGTGCTGTGCAAAGCAATAAGTTTAGGAATTTGAAACAAAAAGGATTTGATGAATCAAGCGAAACAAAGTCTTGGTCAGAACCGCAACACAGCGCAAGCCACTCACTTAGGATGACTTCCGCAAGTGGCTGCTGAGATGTAAATAAGTACCTAACTCAAACAGTCAAAACACAGACAAATATGCAATATACCTAGGACATCTTCAGGCTGAAATTTCAGCCTGAGCTCGTTTCGACCGTTTATTCTGCCCGACCGCTGAAATCTTGCCTAAGCCCGATTTTCTTGCCTGATGTGTTTTCAACCAAAAAGTGCAAGCAAAATGGTTTCAAATACATTTCGGGCATTTTCGCCTGAATGACGCGCACTTTCGCCTGAATGATGTGCGTTTTCGCCCGAGACATTTTTGACAACAACCCCAACATATCACGGATGGTGACAGGATTCTTGCCTGACACACGTTTTTTGCCTGCAGGCAGAAATTCTTCCCGAGAACGTTAAAGGATACTTTTTTTGTTCAGGCTGAAAAAAAGGTCTGAAGGATTTCGTAGGTATAATAATAAATAGAGCAGTAAGACTTTGTAATTTCTTGCAGGCACATCTACCGAATAAAGTATAAGCCTTCCTTGTGTATTGGAATGACCATGTCCCGTCATGGTCTCCTCCAGTGAGCACCGATTCCCGCCGCTGTCACTCGCGCCTTCGCTGTCCAACCAAGGTCCGCCGCTGTTGCCAGGGTTGATCGAAGCGTCCGTTTGAATGATGCCTTGGCGCGCACAAGAGACCCTCAAATGGGTGAACGAAAAAAGAAAGAGGTGAAACACACGAACACTGGTCACTGGTTGGTGATTAGTTGTGCCATCCCAAAACTAGATACTCGACCAATGGACCAACCAAGGGGAAAATGAAACACGTTTAAACCCACCATATTTCAATGTTACGTTGCAATCCCAAGTTGTTGCTTGTTTTCATCCACTTCTTCTGGCGGCTCTCTGCACTTCTCTCGCAATGACGAAACACAAATTCACCAACCAAACTCCCAAACAATACCAGGTTCCACAACGGTCCACTCAACCTCTTGGTCGTTAGTTCTCCTAGATCCATCACAACCCAGCAGGTAAAAGCGCTTCCAGTGAATCACAGCCATGGGCCATCCAGGGTGAAATTTTCAAGTGTGGCAACAAAGACAGGGGTCTTCCCGGCATGGCAGGTTGTGAAAGGTGTCACTCTGCATCACCAATGACCAACATCCTAGATCCAAACCATGGCTGTTCAGCCACCAAGAAGCCAACAACTGGAGGGTGTGAAATAGAACGAGCCAAGTAGTAAATGATTTCTCAATCATACACAATTATACCAAAAAAATCATGCAAATTGTATAATATGATAGAACCTGCAACATCCATCAATTAAAAGTTATACAGTCAGCATACCAAATCAGCCATTAATTAATGAATCATGATTGACCTCGCATCTATCCACATATGTTGCGGGCTGTTTCAAACCCAACGTCATCAGTTTGACACAGCCAACCGTGGCGCCAAACACCAGCCATGTTCCAAACTACCAGTGCTTCTGTGCTGTGTTGCCCCAAGCAAGCCATTCATGTCATCACTACCACAAGGTCTTGGGCGGCATAGCTAAAGAGTGTTACAAAAACCGATGATCGCTCAAGAGGTCGAGAGACTTCCTTGAGTGACCTAAGACATCCCCAGGAACCAACCAGAATCTTTGGGTGAATTAATAGTTTTGGGAACCAACAAAACTTCTCTCTTTGTGTCATACAGACTTGTTTTTTCAGCGACCTGCTCAACCAGCGGCTCTCTGAAAGGGGCTGTTGTTTGGACATAATTAATTAGTCTGAGCCATAGCCAAAGCATGTTGCAACAAGTTGCATCACCATCCATCCTTGGATAGCTTTGATCCGGTTTACCAAAATCGTGTATATTCTGGCTGTTTCTTTGGCTTTACCAATCCGACTGGCAGTAGCTCATGGAGTTGATTGTCGTTCATGACGACAATTCAGTGCAACTGTACATCTCAGGGCACTCTGCTCTCCCGCAAATTGCTCGGCAAACAGCAGGCGCAACTCACTGTCCATAGATAAAGTTGAGTGTGACAAGATTCTAGGAAAGCACTTATCTGAAATACTCATTAACAAGGTATCGAAGCCATCTGGTCAGCAATTTGAAGAGTTTCCCTCTTTGTGATTTCAAATCTGTTCACATGTTTCACTCAACACCTATGGTAACTATGCCAAGAAGTCCGCAGCATCTGTGCGTGTCGCGTCTCATCGCAGGTTGCGTGGCACACTGCAAAGCATGCGATGGGGCCATCAAGGCCTCTGCTGGAGGCTGCCTCTGTTGGGCGCCTGAAAATTTGGGCAAAACTCAGCAGCAAACAAAGACGGAGGACCTGATCGCCAGGGTCTTTTGAATCGATGGTGAGCCCCTGGGCTTGTGCACTGGGTTTCTTGGGTTGCTGAAGATTGTTGGTGCTGAAGATTGTTGACTTGAATCAACTTGAACGATTGTCACACTGCCTCTCAGTCGACCAAACCGTGGCTCCAGCCCCACTGCTTCAAGCCCAAGAAGAGTGGACATGCTGAGCATGGGATTATTGCCATCAGAATTTGGGTGAAGGTGATTCAGGCCATGAAACAGCACATGGTGTACCACCATTCTTACTATGTGTTGGTTTTGACATGAGGTTTCATGCCAGCTACTACAAGTGCTTGGTCACATATTCTACGTCCCTAAAACCAACCGCCGAGTCGCTTTTCATACCTGTCTGTTGTCTATAATTGTACTTGTTTCAAAGATCGGGAGCACGAGGAACGGTACAAATGATCACTTTTGAGAGAAAAGAATCCACATCAACATGAAACCTTGTTTTAGCGCTTGGGCTTGGCTGAAGTAATCCCTGGCCATTGGAACGAGAATCCTAACATTGACCCACGCAGCTATGAGGGCTCTGCCAGCAAACATCAACTATGGTGGTACCAATGGTGGTAGACTCCTCATTCACTATCTGGATTTGTCCTTGACACCTCCTAGTCCCTGGTGTTTCCCTGGAATGACCATGGACAACATTGGATAACCTTGGGCGTGAGTCACCCTTGGTCGTGCCGATGAGATTCCCATGATGTTGGTCCATTCTGGGCTCTGCATCTCCGTGTCTTGGCAACTGATCCGAGTGGTCATGAGTAATGTTAACCCAGGATTAATAAACCCCTGGTTGATTAATAGGGGGTATTCCCTAAAGGCCTTGGTTTCCTATTCAAATGGTAACCCCCCAATTAATCAACCACCTGGAACGCCTCAGTGCCCCATTTTAATGAGCCACTTTGAGAAGTTGACCATTATGTTTGCCACTTTCACCATTGGGACGAGAAAAGCAGCAACTTTCAAAGATAATAGTATACTTTGGATTTAATGGGTTTTTCCTATCTCTCAGGTCGCTCAGCACTGCCTTTTGCAATCATGTTGCTGTGCTCAAGCAGCATCTTTGGCGCTGTGCAACTGATAATTCTCAATCAATTTGGGCATCTAATGCATCATGTTATAGTATGCATGCCATATAGTGGATCTGTTTCAACAACTATAGAGCGATTTCGACGCCCAACCTTTGACCGAGCTGTCTGCGCATGACCCATCTCAGCCATGCATCACCGATTTCCTCGCGCGGAGACTGAGGAGAAAATCATTTTCCAAACTTTGCTTTCACATGGTGCTGTGTGGTGATGTCGTTCGATAGAACTCTGAGACGTTCGAATGAATTTCAATGATAGGGTGGGGTGATGGGGTCTTGACAATTTAATTGGCCTGCATGCAGGAGCTTATCCCTTCCCTTTGGAGAGCTTTCTTCCACGAATCTTTTTTGCAATTAGCGTCATGCATGCAAAACCAGGACACCATTAGGCAACCTTCCACAAAGTGTGGCCACCCCTCGGTCCTGCCACATCGAGCTCAGGAAGCCATTGCTGCATCCTGCGCCTGCTAGCTGGTCACACTGGCCAGATTTCTGCTGCTTTGATGGGGAACCTTGGGGAAGTCTTGTGGGATGTTTTGTGCATGAGCTATACTATATGTGATTCCGTAGGATTTGGGTTTAAGCTGGATTTTGCTTTGACACTTCCCCATGGCTACCGCTACACGTGACATAGCGGCTGAGTGGGAATCCTTGCGGTCTGTTAGGAACAGATTTCGAAAAAATGCTCATTGGATCCAGTGGCCAGTGAACGCAATCGATGCTGCTCCAGAAGACCAACCTGATACTCAAGATGCTGACCTGCTTGACTTACCCAAACACCCAGTTTGCACTAAAGCTTTGACTTTGAATTGGGAAATTCTGGATGTCATGCTGGAATTCTATGAGGGGAATTTCATCGATGTGTACTCGCTTCAGTCCCAGGCTGGTTTGGTTTGGGAACAGGATCCTATGGGAACAGCTAGGTTTGTTCACATAAATCATGTTCCGTTTACCTGTTGGCTTACTACGCTCGAATACGCCCTTCAGGTGAAGGAGCTCTACAAGTTGGTCAAGTTTGAGACTGTCAATGCCAAGCGGGACAGCTACATAGACGCTTGGAGTTTGCGTCGGCTCTATACGTTTGCATTCCGTCGACAACGGGACAGTGCCAAGAGGGGACAGATTCCTCGGGACTGATTGGGGAAACCATGCCTATATGCATGTTTATCTTCACTACTCGCATGGCTAAACATTTTTCCGTTTTAATGTTTAACATGCAAGATTCAAAAAAATGTGATCCAAAATGATCCATGCAAAGTGTAGGGGCACACATGTTGAACATTTTTTAACCCCTGTGAGGATTCCAATGTTCGCGACTTGTTTGCCAAGATTGCGGGGTACCGTGAGCAATGGAACTCATGGGATCAGTCCTGGAAAAAAGGGGATGCCGAGGTGAAGAATGATGATGGTGATGATTATACCAACCGCGGTTCACCTGCATCATCTATGGCACCATCTATGTCATCTCCTGCCACTGATCCTCCCGACAGTGCCAAAGTCGTGCCTCCACAGGCGGAGTCTCAGAAGGTCAGCAATGACTTCAAGGCCTTGCTGAGCGGTGACATCAAGATGACCCCAGAACAGGAGAAGGAACTTGCTTCCATGCTCAATCAGATTGAGCATCTCGAGTCCCACTTGTCAGAGTCTGCCCCCAAGTAAACATTGTTTCAACGGAACCATGTCATCCAAAGTCAGGCACCTTACCCATGCAATCTTATAATTGCTAGTCCATGCGCTAAGGTCGCATCAAGTTGAGGAGACTTCCCCAGGTATCTTGATTGCAGCATTCTATGCTCGATGATGTTTCCCATACGGATGTGTTTACACATGTCACATTGACATATCTTCGCATCAAGAAGTTACATGCTGTTCCTTTTTCATTTCTTTTCTGGGGCTTCTTAAGATCCGATAACCCAGGTAATGCGGCATTGCCTGCACTCCCTGCACCGGAATCGAAAGACCCTTCCAAGGCTGGTGCCACTGAACCATGCAGTGCACACGGCTCATAACATGCTCAAACCATCTCAAACCATTCTTTACCCTCACATGCTCTATATCGGTCATGGGTGACTAGAATATTCTGGCTTGTTCCAGGTTGACACTTTGGAGTTGGACATGGAGACACCGCAAGATACCGGCACACCCAGTGCAGCGGCCGGTGAAGAAGCTGGGAACAAGGATATGGGAAAAAATATAATTTGTTGATCTGTTTGGGTTTGTTTGTTGGTCTACTGTTTGTTAGGTTTGGTTGGTTGGCCCAACGCTTCTTAATCTTTATATATATGTTTTGCGTTTTATCAACTTTGGTTGGTGTGTGCGGTATACACATATGACGTTGTCCATGCCCTGCAAAACAGTTTGAACCCTGAGGAAGTGACGCCGGCAGGGCAAAATGCAATGCGCACGAACCAGCGCTCTACTCTGAAGAGAGGGAGAAGAGCCAAGAGCAAAGCCAAGAGCAAGAGCGCTAAGAAGACTAAGAAGACCAGGGGATTAAAATCAGACAAGAAGAAACCTACCGCAGCCAGCCCCAAAGGCCGTAAGCGCCGCAAGACTTTGAGCAAAGCATCCAAGTCCAAGTCACCTGACTCTGAGAAAGCAATTCCCGAAGAACCATCCTGCCCAGACTCAGACAAGCCAGAGCCGAAGCGTAGGGCACGCAGAAAGGTTTCGCCAAAGGTTGACGGAGCTCCTAAGGCTTCTGCAAAGGCTCGGGGTAAACCCAAGCAGATTGCTAATGGTAATTCTGAGGCAAAGGTCTACCAAGAGCGCATTGGGGAGGGTAGGGCATGGCACTATAAAGTGTTGGCTGACCAGGTCTTTGGCTGCAGAAGCTGCCGGTTTATCTATGGAGGTTGTCGGGCTTGCTGGAAGCCAGGGTTTCGTGGGAAATCGGCTGCTGACATGAGAGCCAGCCAAAATGCTGAGGAGGGGGCAGGTGAGCCAAGTAAAAGGCGAAGGGTGAGGGGAAAGAAGGCAGAGCATGAGAAGACCAGCAAGGCTACTTCTAGCTAGAGCTTTAGGGACGTGTCCAGGAAACCCGGCCTGTGCAAAGTTGAATTTTTTGTGCTTTTGATCCCAAAAATCCAGGGATGTTCTTAGATGAGTTGTATGCAGCCATACCCTTTTAAGATTCGATTCAGTCCCGCATGTCTTTGCTGGCCTGAGGTATTCTCGTCCATGGCCTGGTGCTTTGAAGTGCCACCTTTGCCAACGGTGCTTGTGTGAACACAAGCATGCAGTCATGAGAGGTTTCGGCAACAGAAAGCCACATGTGAGGATCATCGCTTTGTACTGCCCTAAGTTGCTACCAATCTTAAATCTTAACATGTCATCGATGCAAAATCATATGACATGATAACTTCGCAACATCAATTCCACACATGTGCAGTGTGTAGGTTGCTGCTTCGTACCACATGGTATGGAGTTATCTTGCGGTGGCAGGGGCTGGGGGATATCTGCTCCTCTGACCGCACAATACAACTTTGCACTAAAGCCAAGATCCTGTTGAACTTGCGAGGTTGAAAAATCAATGGCTGGGATGCTTCATGTTTTTTTGGGTGACCACTCCCCCGGTATAATGATATCAGTTGCCTTACTAGTGTAGCTTGATCAGGCCATATCATTGGAGTGATTCTCCATGCTGCATTCAGCGCATGCCAGGTCATTCCTCGATGAGCGGGGCTTGGACGCTGAGGCGTTCCAAGGTGATTGGGAAAGTGCGTACGCTGCCCCCCCGTGCCTCTTATCAGTGTTCAATGATCAAATGATTCAAACACAAACCAAAATACGATGAACTTTACTCTGCAAGAGTTCCATAGATCTCTTTTGTGGCTGTAAACATGGACGATTTAGCGGTGAAAGCACATCAATTCTGCCAAGGAGTTGGCTCATCAATCATTGTAGAGTGGCATCATTTCGATTCCGGTGCCAACAGCCATGCCGATGCCTGATATGAAAGTGCGGAAGATTCTCCACAGACTTCTCATCCTCAACGCTCCTAAGGTGTCTGGATGGAAAAGTGCATGGCAAACACTAGACCATGTTAGTCTTGGGATGTAGAAAGGCGCACAGGATTAGACGGTCATATAATGCAAGTATAAAATGGTTGCCATCTCTTCCCATGTATTTAGCTTAAGGGATGCTGGAGCCTTACGCTCAATGCCTAGGTGCTGATGCTTGCTATCATCCTCTTGGTCCATACCGAAGGTCTTGAGTGGAATGAGGCTGCTCGGGGGGGGGAGGAGGGGAAGCACCGCAACCAAAGCAAATCAAATCCACAGGCTTTTGCGCGATGACGCTGATATCAGTACATGGTGATTGTTGATATTGGCATGTTTCACCCATAAATGCTGCGCATATGTGCAGTCATGGGCCTTTTGGTTAGGTCTATGATGCTGTGGAGGTCTTCTGTGGCGTTGGATCTTTGAGCCGATGCCTCCAACTTGCCAACTACAACACTGCTAGCTTAGATCTTGGTCTATGGCAACCTTGGATTGACAACCGGCAGTCATCACATCGACGGTTCTTCAAAAGTTGCAAAGGGAATCTGTAGCGAGTGCACACTGGTAGCAATTGGGCTGATTCCAAGTGAAGTAGTGATTACCACACCAAGCAGCACAGCAACGGATGGATCACAGAGATCCAAGGCTCTTTTCCATGCACGGCAGACGTGCGAAGGCGTTACACCATTCGGTGCTCAAAGGGGCCCCCTATTTGGGCCGGAAACACCAAGCATCGGGTTGGCATCGTGATGCATGTCCATGTCGAAGTCGTGACCTGGGCGTGAGGAAATCGCACCAGCACAAAAGGAAAGTTGAGCCATATCAGGCTCAGATGCCCAGGTCTCGTTCTCTTCGGCCTCAGAACTTGCAGAAAGCAAATGCTGCAGGAGCTCGGCATCCACATCATCGCCGCGCTTCACAGCATGAAGGTAAAGCTGCTGCAAGGCATCATCAACCTTCTTCACAGCAGTCAATCCAGCTTTCTTGTTCTTCTTGGCTGCAGTGAACGTGGGATCATAGGCAACACTCCAGTGCCAATGACGAAGGAACTTCATCAAGCCTTCACGGCTATCGGGGCGCTTCTTGGTCATCGAGTCACCAAGATCATAATCTGAAGCAACCCATCGAAGTTCACTGCCAACTCGTTGGAGATTGTCTCGAAGCTGAAAGGCCTGCAAGGCCGCCCTCAGGTTTGACAAGCCCAAAAGCGGCGACTCATTGATCTGCACGGCATCATAGCCTCCGCGACTATCTGTGCAGAGGATGCCTCTGACGCATCTGACCTGCTTCTCTGTCATCTCGACAAGGTCATCACGAGGTCCTTGTCGGTCAAAGCTCACACCATGGAGCTCAGTCCACAGGAGTCTCACCCTGTAGTTTTGATCTTCTCCCTCCAAGACCGCCTGGATCTCGGCATCGTTTGAAGCGATTGCCTTTCGCTTCAACTTCCAGCTGCGCCAAGTGAGCAGCATCATGGGACACACGCAGCCAGATGAAGCTTCTGGTCCGGCAGCAAGAGTCACAAGGCCACCAGTGCTGTCACCTTTGGGACGGTTGCTGTGCGCCTGGTCGCCCATGGTGATGAAGGTCATCTGGTCCCATCGTTCCACGGTGGGCAGCTTGAAGAACTCCAAGTGCTGAGGTTCTTGACGGACTTCCCCAATCATGCTCTGTATCTCTCGAGCATGTTCAAGAGTGCCACCAGTGACAATCTCGGTGAGCAGGATGTTGCATCTAGAACACAGCTGCGGCTGAGTCTGGATCGCCAACCATTGAAGTCCACCAAGGGCTGTGCGACAGCTAGCCACTTCAGCTTTGGTCAAAGGTCCTGCTTCACGAAGACGAACAGGATCGATGTCAACGTCTGGCAGGGACTCGATATAGGCATCTTGATCCACTCGGATCTTGAAGCCATTGGACGTCTCAATGGTGGTCAAGTCGGAGCCAGCATAGCGGTACTGGTTCTTCTTGACAGAGCCCCATTTGTATGCTTGGTCAATCTGGCTGCACACTGATTGCCATTCAGGGCTGGACTCATCACCAACACGGTGAAAGTCATCAACGTGACCACCCATTGCTCCAATGAGTCGAGGATACTTGCCGGTGACATCCTTTTCATGCTTTGAGAACCAAAGCCATAGGCATCGTTCACCGAGAGCAGCTTTCGCACCAAGCGATGTCAGAGTGCGATGAAGATCAAGCCAAAGGCCTCGAGGTGCAGTAGTGCTCCCATAGATGTTGCGAAGGATTCGCATGACACCTTTCTCTTCGATGCCCAATGCTTCCCTCAGTTCTTTGACCCCTGTTGTCCACAGAAGTTGGTCAGCTTCAGTGGGTTGAGTCTGAAGGAAAGCAGTGGCCAAGTCAAGTCCATGAAGTCGCCATTGATGGGTGACCGCCAGCAAGTACAGGAGGTTCCGACCAACTGAGCTTTGAACCGGAGCAGAGGTCTTGAAGTTGGAGTCCAACAATGAAGGATGCTGAAAGCCCAACAGCACAATGCGTGCTTTGGCTTTAGCCGTGGCATTGGAGTTGACAACTGAGTCCTTGTTGTTGTCCTTGTCCTTCATTGCTTCCTGGCGTTCCTCCGGAGGAATGCTTTTCCATGTAAGGACCCAACGTGCACGAAGGATGCGGTTGGTGCCATAGGCCTGTTTGACCTCATCATCATTGAGGCACTTGCGAACCGCTTCATTTTTGATGAAGGAGTGAACTTCCTTCTGCTTGGCACGTCGGAAGAGCTCTTGATCAGCCGCAGACAACTTCTGGAGGTTCACTTCGGAGTTGTTGAGCTTCTTGACCAAGTAAGCGACAGGGTTCCGCTCAAAGGTCTTGAGCTGTCGATTCGACTGAAAGTCCAAGTCGACATGCAGAAGCAAGCATTCATCATTGCTTTGGATCACGGCCATTAAGTCCAAGGCCTTGGATTCCAGATCCGCTTCTGCAGACAGCTGCTCAACCCAGCCAAGGTCATAGGTAGCTCGTGGCTTCTTGGGTTCCGAAGGTTCGGCAGAAGGTCCTCCATCTTCACCATACTCATTAACTTCCACCAGCACATCATCATCAGTGTCGCCAGCTTCTGGAGCGGGTGACTGAGCTGGTGTTGTTGGGGCATATGATGGTGAGGGTCCAGGTTGATCAAAGTGTTGAAC
>VSDK01018014.1:157697-199168 GCA_009767595.1 Symbiodinium kawagutii
CGGCATTCCCTGGTAGGAAGTGTTCAAGAAACAAATTGAGCACCAGCAGAAGAAACTGCGGCGAACCAATGTCCATGTCCAGAAGGGTTTCTATACCAAAGAACAAATGAAGACAGATTTGAAATGGAAACCGTCGATTCCTCAGATCAAGTCATTGCAATCGAGTTTTCAATCCTCACCCCTCATGATCCCAGTGTCCGACCGAATCCAAGGGATAGGATTCAAGCTGCTGTGAAATTCTGCTCTGACCCACGCAGAGTGAAGTCCCATACCAGGCTAGGCTGCATGGGTTATTTCCATGAACTTGTAAATCAGCACAGCAAAGTCAACATGTGTTACATGTACGTAGTCTGTACTAGCGTTCTTCCTCATGCCATGCAGGCGGGACAAGTATCAACCAAACATTCGAGAATTCTGGATCGATGTGGCTACAACCGGCTCATATGACAATGAGCAGGAGGAACAATTGCTGGACAGGACCATTGGTGAGGGTCAAGCCGACAGCATGGACTTCGGATTGATGCCTTCTGATCCATCTGCAGCCGCTCGAGGTGATGAAGAACCTGAGATGGTTGACACGGACCAGGAGGACGATGAGGACCCAGGTGATGATGCAGCTAGCTTTCGGAGTCGGAGGGTACCGTCCAAGCAAGAGGTTCAAAGAGAACATGCTCTTGAGGCAAGGTTTCAACCATGGTTTTTAAGTATATATAGTGATGCAGGTGTTTGATGTCATATATTGGCTGAAGCAATTTTGGTTTCGGAAGGCCATTGAGAATGTGGGCAACGTTATGTCTCAGCTCTTGAGAACTCAAGCTCGAATGGAAACAGTCCGGGACAAGCTCGCAGCTCTGAATACCCCAGAAGCAACCACGTGTTTTTTCAGCATTATCATGAAAGTCGATTTCATTGACTTGGGATAACTGCACTATAAGTTCTGTGTTCATGCTGCTTGTCTTGGATAAGGAGCAAAACGAAAGTTGAATCTTTCCGCACAAACCTGATGAAGTACCATGATGAGTTGGCTGATCTCAAGTCCTACTTTGATAGCCACATGTCGGATAACAGCTTTTCCGAGGAGAATCTTGGCCCCTATGTAGTGAAACCCTGTGACCAACTATCGGAGGTTGATACGATATTGATGATGCGTGTGCATTCTTCCTCAACATTTCGATCGCCACCCTAAGGAAAACGAACCAACTTCGGACAACGATCCAGAAAATCGAGCAAGAGTGGGGCTCTTACCTTTTCGATATTTCCCTTGCATGCCACCATCCATGACATACCCTAATGTTCTCCCAGGTCGTCGCGTGCGATGATGGAGGATACAAAGCTCAGAAAGCCTGATGCTGAATTTTATTCCATTGACACCCTAGTATTTCATGGCAAATCAGTTGCTATGGTTTCCAGTTGCACCCTTAAGTTGATGCTAAATATAAGGGAGACATGGCTGCATGTCGAGGTATAGTTCGATTTTGAAATATAGCTTCATGGGTCAATCAACCGTGAATGCTTAGGACACTTCTGAAAGCGGCCAAACCCGGCAAGGAATCCCCAGAGGATCCTCAGCCAAAACGTAAACGGAAGGCCAAGAAACCGGAGCCAGAGGAAGAAGCTGCTGAACAACCCAAAAGACGACGCAAGGGCCGTGCGTGAGGCCTAATGATAATGAAAGTATCCTATACTCCTATAGCATGTTGATATGACAACCTAGGTATATCATATGATATTTTCATCTCCGCCCTACCGCTGGCAGGTAAATTGAGCTTTGAGCCTGGGGGCAAGGATGGCATGCTCGAGTATTTCTGCTTGACGGCTGCTGTGAGAGCGAAGTTCCGATGTACATCATTCAGTTCAAGGGTTCACATCTTGTGATGTTCTATCCACAATTGATGTGATTTAATTCTTTCTTTTGTCGCTGGTCATGCGCACCGCCCCTTGACTTGGGGAAACAAACCATAAATCTAAATCTAAGATATGTGAAAAACGATTGTCGTTGTAGATTCTGTTCCGAAGGCTTGGGGTTTTTGGTGCATTTGGTGCATTACTTTTCATGTGCTGGATTTCCCGCACAATGCGATACGCAATTTGCTTTGAAGTATACTATGGCTATGGGGTGTACCAGTATGCGCACAGAAAACGTGCTGCAAAAAAGCAGTTTTCCATGATGCAAGAAGTGCCAGGGACTGTGCGTGCAAACATCCAACATCAACACATCAAAATTTGAAAACCAATATATATAGTACAGGATCATCATGGTTTCAAGTTCAGATTGGATTGTGCAATCATTCCTTGAAGAATCCAACAAACACACCTACTATCAGGGGCGTTCCCTTCTGTTTGTTGACAAACCGATGTTGGGATGAGAGGCAACGTGTTGACATGCTCCCACGCAGGAACCGAGCATGAAAGTGGTGAACGTCCACATGGCAAATTTCAACATGGCCCAGCCGCGCGAGCATTGGCGACCGCTGTTGCCAATGGTGTCATTTGGTATAATATGATCATCATTTTGGAGGGATGTTGCTTAGATTTCTCCCCAAGAATATTGAAAGGGTTGCTTGATTCCTTTGGCAATATTCCCATCAGGTATCGGAAGCTGAAGCTTGCGCTATTGGCCGGGCATTTTGGGAAGAATTTCGTCATCTTGTGCCATCTTCTGGGGCTCCCAAGAGTGCACAGTTCTTACGTATGGCAACACGGCTGTCTACAACTGGGCATTCCAACAGATTTTCTCAAAACTTTGTTGACTACGGTCTGGCAGCTGACATCCCCTTCACCTATGTGAACGTGGGGCTGAAACAACCTCATCCAGTGTTGTCCGTGGTGGATATTCTGGGCTGTTTGGACCGCTCCAGCAAGCTAGATGTCATCATGCAAGGGAACAAAGAAAGTGACTTTCAACAATTCTGGTCAAAATACCGAATGGTACAGCCACATCACCCGATATTCTTGACACATGCTGGAAGGGAACAGTTTTGTGTTCCAATAGCGGTGCACTGCGATGAGGGAACAACTTTGAAAAAGAAAAGCATTATGATCATCCAATTGCATTCCCTCATGGGAAAAGGCACAAGGAAACGAAAAAGTACTGATACAGAACCCGGCATCAATATGCTGGGGAGCACCCTTGCAAATCGTGTTCTTTGGAGCGTGATGCTCGCTCGGGTATACAGTGGCAAAAAAAATGGGAACAAACCTCTGGAAAAATTGATTGAGCACCTTTCCTCGCAGCTTTCCGATGTTTTTTACAAAGGTTGCCGGCTGCAACATGCTGAAAAAACGATCTATTTGGTGCCAATTTGCATGAAGGGCGATTGGCCAGCTTTGGCCAAAATTGGGTCTTTATCCCGGCATTTTGGAAGAGCGATGAAAACTGGCCAAAGCGGTGGGCAGGGTATATGCCACCTTTGCAAAGCTGACAAACCATCTTTTGAAAATTGGCATGATGTGAGCTGGGGAAACATGTTGAGGATGCATTCGGATTGCCCGCTTCCATGGACTAAAGAACCTGCCCTCGTGCGCGCTGTTGGCATTCCTGAAGAATATCAACCCAATTTCTTTCGCTTTGATATTTTCCATGCTTTGCACAAGGGATTGATGGCCGACATTGGTGCAAACACCATTGTTCCTTAGCATAAATTTGGAAGCAAAACCATTTTTCTGTTTATCAATTTTTTTGAAGCGGGTATAGTTGGAAAAGATTTCAAAAGAAACCTCCCAGGTATGTTCCTTCGAGCATGGGTTGTTTGGGGCTGGTGCCTTTGATCATCTTTGCGGTGTTTGCTTTGACGAGTTGAAGCAATTCTGCAAAGATCAGTCAATGACTCTGCACATGACAGCTCTAACGCGAACGTTGCTGGGTTTTCAGAAATCAAGCGAGTTCTCAAGTGGGAGACTTGGCAATGATACAGCATTGCGCATTTCGTGATCGCTTCTTTAGCGTTTCTTTTGTGAAAAACATGTGCCATCATTTTCCTAAGGAATTGGTTCAAAGGCGCTGACACCGTTTGCATCCTACTTTTTTTGGAGGTGCGCATTGCGGCAGCGCTCTCTGAGCCCGGAATGATTGAATCTTCGAAACCGATGTTCCAAGAAGTTCTGAAGCTGCTCACTGCATCGAACAAGTTTATGTCGACCCTCTATCATTCATCTCTGTGGCTAGCTGGTGATGAGCGGGCGAATCTTTTAACATCAGGCCGTGCTGTTGTGAATCTTTTTCACCGCCTCGCACAGCGAGCATTCGCATCCAGCGAAACCAGGTGGAAGTACGTCCCCAAGTTTCACCTTTTTGGGGAGATTCTTCATCAGTTGGAACAGGAGAAACGAGGGAACACCCCTAGTTTAAACCCATTAGCTTTTGCCACGCAGCAAGATGAAGATTTTGTTGGGAAGGTAAGTACACTCAGCCGTGCAGTAAGTGTGCGCACAGTGCACGCACGTACGCTGGGTCGCTATCTCATTTCTTTGGCAAGCAAGTGGTGAGCCCTTTCCCAGAATGTTGATCCCAAAGCAGCCTATATGTGTATCAGTAAACCAGCAGTATCGAACAGAGTTTGACATCTTGAATTCACTTTCACAATGTTTGTTGATTCAATTTTGAATTCCCACGTTGCCAACCTCCGTCCCAAACGATTTTTGAATGGTCACCAAGGGTGCTGTGGAGGCATGGTGGCAATGAGTTTTGTTGTGCTTCGAGTTTTTTCCAACATCATCCTAAACAGTTATTGGCCCTTGAAAGGTTTTCCAAAAGTTTTTGTTGAGTTGTTATGTTTTTTTGATTTTTTGTGCAACCATGTTGGCATTCCATGCCTCCACCTGCATTTGCTTTCCGCACTTGAGATGCAAGAGGCAAGGCTGGAAAGGGAATTGTGATGGCAGCTGCTGGTGTGGGAACAGGAAACCGGCTACTTTCTCTGGTTGCCTATTATTATAGGCTACCTGGTTTTCCAGGCAGAGGTTTATTAATCCTGGGTCAACATTACAGTAAAGCTTCTGTTGATCAGCTGTTTAATATCAGGCCGAGCGCTCAAGATTCACCAACTGCACTGCACGGGCGATTTCTCTGGAACGGGAACTGACAAGACCAGTGCCAACCGAAGAGCTGTGATGACTAATCCCGACAATATCTGCACATGTTTTAAAGAAACTGGGATCATCATCTCCACCACACCAACCACTCCCCCCATCCATCCCCACCTATCTTCATCCTCCACCCTCACGATCATCCACGACAATCTGATACAAGCTGTACCATGAAATCCAACAGGAAACGGCACCCCACTAGGGTCCCGACCGCCGCTTTCAGCTGGCAACGGCCACGGCGGCTGTGGATTTCTCGGTGGCATCAAGGCCCTGGCAGCACGCTGTGAGACCGCCCGAAACCTCAGGGGTGACACCCCACACAGCATATAGGCATCGTTTAGGAAAGTGATACCCTGCAAATAAAAAGGTACAGCCTTTCGATCTGGAAATGAACACTGAATTTAGTAAAGGCATGGAAAGGTCCATAGTGGTCAGCGGGGCGCAGCGCGTTTGCGGGGATGGTTCTTGGCAGCTTTCTGTGCAGGATCCAAAAGATTCAGCGACGGTGGATGACCTGATTGCAGAAACCTCTCGTTGGAGAATGGTGTCATGTTTCACCACTACAAGGAACGTTGGATCATTGTGTATATGTACTTGACATGTTCCATTGTTTCGTGTGCTATTTGATGGACCCTCTCAATTACAATCCAAATACAATAATTTGCATTAGCGGTCAATTTTCCTCAGCCATCAAACATCATCATGCTATCATTACTCTGTTTGGTCGTTTCATCCCGGATGAACAAATATTCTAGTCAGCCAACCAACCATTTGGTAACACGGTCGAAACCACCAACCAGTAGTTGTTTAACCATCATTCTTAATTACTATCCCCTATTGTTGATCATTATTAGTGGTCATAACATGTTGTAACCAACCAACCCTAGCACAACCAAATGGTTGGTTGGTTGGTCGTGGTTGGTGTGTGCGAACCCAGCCGCGCCGCGGTCGTGTGCCTTGGTGGTCAACAGACTGGGCAGGTTCTTCGTGACGGATGCCACCTGGGGGCAAGCTTGAAGATCAGTCCATGTGGATGTGACCAAACAAAAAAATCAGCAATATACAAGCCATTAACAATAGATCATTGTGTGTATATATATATACAGTATATATGTATATGTTTTTTTATCCACAAATAAATATCTATCTATCTATCTATCTATCTAAATATATATATATATAGAGATATAGAAAGACAAAAGTAAAGAAAGACATATATATATATATATTCATGTACATTGAATCAACAAATATAAATATGTGTGTATGGAAATATTGAGAAAGGTATATATATATACATTTGTTTATTTCAATACATACATATACATATGTATATAGACAGTCGTATTCAATCGTATCATTGGTGAATATACATCCAAATAGGGTGATATGAGTACCGCAGTTTAAGGCTCATAAGCAGCGGATTGGTTTCAGATCTGCTCACCATGGGTGAGCTCTTCATCAATCAACAACTTTGTCATGTTCCCTCTGCTAACCTGGGTTCTGATTAATTAATCTCCATCTTAGTAAGGCAACACAAATCGCACAGGTTTCTTCAACAATGAACCCATCAGCGAGACAAACATGGTCGATACTCGGTACACCTTTTCTTGTTTTGGCAACTAAGATCTCGATATTCCAGATGTTGCTGGCCGCATAACTAAAGTATCAAGCAAAGATGTCGTTGACCATCATTTCACTCATCATCATCAACCAAGATTCACAAGTTCTGAAAAAACACATCAACCAAGATTTCACCATCATTTCACTCATCATCAACCATCATTCACTCATCATTTCTCGGTCCATCTTGCTCCTTGTTTTGTGTGTCAAGATGATGCAAACAGCCGGCCTCCAACAAAATGTCGGTTGCGCGCGGCACACCACCAGCCTCCTGGAGCGCTTTTTGTGAAGATACTAAGACCATGAGACCATCGGCGGGTCGATATAAAGACAGGTCAGACAATGATCTCAACGAAAATAGGGCTATAAGTTGAGATAAAACTGTTGAGAAAAAAACTGTTGAGATAAAACTGTTGAGAAAAAAACTGTTGAGATAAAACTGTTGAGAAAAAAACTGTTGAGATAAAACTGTTGAGATAAAATTGTTGAAATAAAATTGATGATATGACATTGTTGATATAAAATTGTTAGTAGTTTAACAAGGTAAATGATTCATGGTTAATTGTGCAATACTGGTCGACTAACACACAAACAGCTAGTATCACTGGCTTGGTTGATGGAACAAACCACAGGAAACACTTCTTTGCACTAATAATCGACCAATTGTAGGGGGTTGCTATAGATTTTCACATCAACAATATCTATTATAGCATGATGAGAGTCCAATAAATAGTCCATACTCACAGTTGCTTTTTTTGAATGCTGCTCAGTTTGATATCTACACAGCATCAGCAAAATACTGGATATTGGCTACAGACTTCAGGTTGGTGTCTGTTGCAGTGTTTGACTGAAGGGATACAATTATTTAGCTGACATGGAACCATTCTTATGGTTCTGAATTAGAGGTGACTGCTTAAAAACCAATGGTAGTTGCAACAATCACTTCTCATAATGGTCCGATGTGACCCTGCTGGGTGTGACCCCTTTGCTCTTACTGGTTTTGACTGACAGAATCCCCAACCAATGGTGTCCATCCTGTGGGCTGGACATGTTTTACAGTTCTTTTTGGGCACTTAAGTTAAAAGAAGTGCCCAAAAAGAACTGTAAAACATGTCCAGCCCACAGGATGGACACCATTGGTTGGGGATTCTGTCAGTCAAAACCAGTAAGAGCAAAGGGGTCACACCCAGCAGGGTCACATCGGACCCCTATGAACTTCTGAGTGTACACTAATGTACATATCTGGCAAGGATCTTGGTGTTGCTTGTTCCATTGAAGGCTAGTCACTCACAATACTATTAATTATCGATGCTCATTTGGCATTCATACTAACATTAGTGGTACAGACTAGTATCACTAATGATATGATATTCATGTCCTATTGGCATTTGGGGATAAGAATTCGGGAGCCAGGAAGAAAAAGTAGTTGGAAACACATCACAGCTTCAAATACCAATGGTTCTACAAGACATATATATATATATATTTATATATAAATATAAAAATGAACATGCGTGAATTCAGCACGTTGATAATCTGTTGGTTTTGACAGCAACCACTAAGCTATTTCTTTGAAGCAACACCACAGGTCGTATGCATCAATTGGTCGGGGTTGCATCATGCCTTTACAGTTTAGGCTTTCTCCCACGGGCGCTGGATCGACGAAACCGTGTTGACAGAGTTTCCGTGACAGGAATTGAAGTGGGAAACTCACCTGCTAGACAGTACATGACGCAAGGACATTGTGCACTAAAGTGACTTAAGATAAATTAAGTACATGTATCTAACAAGTTGATGACATGTACAAGATCTATGGGCGACATTTATTATCATGTACTACATTTACTGTAGAGACATGGCATCTACTCAACACATGTGGGAAACTAAAATGATTACAAGCACCTACAAGTTAAGTCAGATTCAGGAACATTGACTTCACTGGCAAACATTTCCTTTGTCCCATGGGCAACTTGGCAACACCATTTGGGTGTCAAAAGCATCAGGTTGGATTGTTCTGTCCGACAGCATGTCCATACATATCTAGATGTGTATTGTGTACATCCATATACCGTGTGCAAATTCATACATGGAATGACATTGATGCATGAACAAGTGACAAAATGAATCATGAGGCGAATGGTCGCGAGTATGCACCCTTTCACTGATGACCATCGCTTTTCATAGAGAAACGGCAAGCAATATGTTCAGCAGCTCATATGTGATACACGCACCTTTTCTGTTTGTCACCATGTGTTGCCGTTGTTTGTTGTTATTCTTATTGTTATTGCTGTTGCTTTTATTGTTGGTGTTGTTGTTGCTATTGTACATTCCTGCTGCCGCTTCTTCTTGTCTATCAGAGTCTATCACTCCCCAGTATCAACCATCCATCTGTCAACTTTATCATCATCCCACAGCATTTATAACTACAGTAAACAAAAACAATCAATGGTACGTAGTTGTTAATCATTCACAATCACATCATCAATCAACAGAATGTACTGAATAATCATTCACCATCATATTGAGAATCATAATCTTTCAAACCAGCATTCATACTGCTCATTCGTCATTCAACACCATCAAAATTCATCCAAAACTCATCACCACTCCCTGATTACTATAGTTGTTGAATCAGCCATGAGTCCTTAACGATGCAACGCACGGGGACCATCCACCCGCACCGCCACGCCGCGACGCCACCGGATCTCCTGAATGCCACGGCTCACCTCTTCGGCTCGCGCGCGGAACTGGGGCTCTTGGAAGACGCGCCGCAAGGCTTCGGCCACCTGGCGGCTGCGACGGAGCAGCGGACCATGGATTGATCACGGTGGGGTTCGGCGCCTAGGTGACGGGATCTGGGACTCAAAATATGGTGGGTTGAATGTACAATGGTGAATCAACTGGATGATTTTTGGGAGGTCCTCTGTTTTGAGAAACAGCCATGTATTGATTAGCTGGTTGGTAGCTGGTTCGCAATGAGGATTGATGGTTGATTGCTGGATGACAATCGGTCATAATGATTAATGTTGTCATCATGGTTGATGATGCGTGGTCCTTGCCTTCAAGAATGTTCAAAAGAATGTTGTCTTTTCCAATGAGTTAGATAATATTGAATTGAAAGCACGCTGTTGGTGAATGACTTGCTTGATTCATGGCTTCACAGAATGGTACATACTTCCTAAAATGCGAACATGGAACCCTCAATTCAATGGTTCATAGTTGATATAGAAGATTTTCATCTTCCATGGAACTATTTTTTTGTTTGGTCCTTCGTTCCGTTTCAGAGGTGTCCTAGCCATATCAGTTGAGACAATGACCAGTAATTTGCAGGTAAGGCTTGATTGGTGATACTGTATTGAGTCAACACTTAAAAATGATTCATGACATTTGATTGATGAGGATATGCATATATATATATATACAATGATTGATGATGATGTGTTAATCATAGTACCAACGGTTTAACGTGATGCTTGATGGTGGATACTGGTTGCCATGTAACAAAAAGGCAGGGGTGAAAGTGCTTGGTGGATCTTAGAGAAAGCGGGTATGTATCTGTTCAGCAATGACGCATGCAACCTAGTTGGATGCTATCTTCACTCCTGTGGGTCAGTATTGGCCATCCCTTGCAGGACATCCAAGAAAGGTGGCAAACATCCCATCAGTGAAGTCAAAACAGTGGCGAACCTAGATTTCAACCATGGGAACTATCACACTTTGACAAAAGACAAAAGACCTCCATCATCCTCGAAAGAAATGGCCCACAAAGTCCAAAGCCCATATCTTTGCTGGGTGTTGGCATGACTTTTGCCATAAAAACCATGGAGTTTCGCTTGCATCCCCATGGATTTTGAGATCGCTTCCACCACCGACGCACTTCGCCAACCAGCTGTGGCTCTTGGTCTCCCGGATGCCACGGGCCGCTGCCTCCTTGCGATACTGCTCCATGGCGGCTGGCTCCTCGCCATCTTCGGGAACCGGTCGATCCACCTGAAGGCCGCGACACTGCCATCTGTGATGATCTCAAATGCCTTTTGCCAGTGGATGGCCAAGGATAAAAATATGACTAATTAATGACTAACAAAGAAATTAATGACTAATTAATGACAACTTAATGATAAACATATGATTTAACAAAGAAATTACTGACCAACAAAACACTGGAAATGCAAACATATCCAATCATTAGTCATATTTAACAAATAAATTAATGACCAGCAAAACACATGACTAATCTCAGTTTGGGTGCTATGATGATGACCAAGGAAAAACAAATGCGGAATAATAAACAAAGAAATTATAGTCAGGCAAAATGAAACCTACACATGGCTACATGATCAATCAAACAGACCACATGTAACCAGCAGGATCCACCCCATCCACAGCCATTGACCAACCCATTTGTTGCTCAGAAATATGCAAACCCATGCAGGTTGGCTAATGAAATCACTGGTGTTCACAAAAATGAAAAGAACATATTGGGAGGTTTGCACAAATCCTTGTCATGTCATACCATTTATACACATACAATTTCATATATGTCAAAAACATGTATATATATATATATATATGTGTATAAAGATATGCCCAATTATTCAAACAATACACGCACACACCTCAGCCACTTGTCTGATTCACTTTCCAATTACCACAATCACTGTGTCAAATCTGGATCAAGAATAATCAAGCCCCACGGCCAGAACTGATAGATTGTAGGTCCCCCACTTCTGATTGCACCCACTCATTAGCACAACCAACGGTCATCTTATGAGCAACAATGACATGCCTGGTCAAAACCCCCTGCACCCCTGGTTCACCTACTATCAACCCTTGTTTTCCCTATTCTTGTTGCTTATCAACCACCATTATTGGTTGGCTAACTGCTTGACCCAGCTC
This sequence comes from Symbiodinium kawagutii, assembly GCA_009767595.1. NCBI lineage: Eukaryota > Dinophyceae > Suessiales > Symbiodiniaceae > Symbiodinium > Symbiodinium kawagutii. The sequence goes on from VSDK01018014.1 coordinate 169,302, forward strand.
GCCATATGGCTGTGGGTCAATCGCCTGTACCCCAGGTGTTCACCACCCTTGGCATCCATGCCCTGCCTGCAACGCCACGCCCATGGCCTGCGCCTTTTGGGCGTTGGCCGGTTGGTCCACGCAGCCAGGGCAGCCCACCATGGGGACGCCCACCGACAAGGACCTCACGGCCGTAACCGGACCAGCCACTGGGTCTTGCGATTTGAATGACCAGCTAACCAGCGAGATTGAAAGGGAACCAGCTACTAGAACCAGCTACTAGAGCCAGCTACTTGTTAGGAAATACTCTACTAAAAGAACCAACTAACAAGTGAAGCATATTGGAAATTCTTCACTTTAGAGCCTGACTTGAAGAGCTTCGGCCAACCCACTGCGTAGCAGCACAGCTGTCCGAGCAGCTCCATGAAACTGTTTTGACCGAAATGGGTCAAGAAGAGGTCGACGCCAGATCTCAACAAGTCCACCTCCCGCGCAGCTCAGGGCTACAGTGGAGAGATGTCTACGGATGCATGTGGAGAGATGAAAACTCGGCAACAAAACTCAGCGTTGCATGTTCAGAACACAGCCTGGTGTAATAGTCGCTTCTTGATGGTTCCCCATGGGATAACAAGCATTAAAAAGCAAGCGGTGTCGCTTCTTGATGGTTCCCCATGGACCATGGGATAACAAGCGAACAAAAAAGCAAGCCTCGTCAATTATCAACCACTTGGTTCAAGGGGGTTCGTGCACCCAGAGAGTTAAGTACCCTACCAACAGGTGACCAATCCCTACAAACAGTTTCACCGCCCCATTTTTGGGTGTAGTTGTTTTCCATTATTTTCTGTTCAATGACCTATAGAGGGTAATCAAGCAAAGAATCTTAAAAGTAATGTATGTTCAAATAGGGATGCCCCCAAGCATCCAATATCTTAATATGAAGTGGTTTAATATTACAGTAGAGATGTTGTAATCATCTGAATCATCATTTATAGTGAAACAAACACCACTTACTTGATGGTCGATTGGTTGCATCCACTTCTGGGGTGCCCAATTCTTTCAGAAACCACCACTGTTCATGGTACCAGTTTATCGCGTCCACCTGTTGGATGTTCCCTGAGTTTGGCATGGGTGACAGCCATGAGGAATTGGATGCATGTGATGATCACAGAACAAGACATACCTTTCTGGCTATGGGTCAATATTAATCAACCAAATAATGGTGGTTAATAACCAACAATAATAGGGAAAACAAGCATTAATTCTGGGGGAACCAGGGGTACGGGGTTTTGACCCACTGCCTTCTACCTTTCTATCTCTAGACGTTTACATGTGTATATAGATTCATGAATAATCATATATACACTCACGTGTATATATATATAGAGAAATATGTACACATACTGGATATACACATTTACAGTCCTTAGGTATTTAAATGATATACTCCTGTATACATCTAACCATTCAAAATTTGGGATTGATTGTCCTAATATCTAACGTTCTGCAATATTTCATGTGGACATGCTCTTTCATAAGCAGGAATATATATCGTGTAGAAACTTATGTAGAACACACACATATATATATACCTATATACATATATATGTATATATATATATAAAGAAATAAATATACATGACAAACAAATAAACATACAAACAAACATGTATATACATATATATATATACATATATGTATATATACATGTCATTCTATATCCACAATAACAACTCCAAACCATCATGCATCAGCATTCACTGGTGCCTATCAGCCACCAACCTATTCGCAAAACCGTTGATTTCATGGGTGAACGGCAGCTGGGGTCAGCGCACCGTGCCCGGCACGCCGCTGCACCTGGGGTACTTCCGGCAGGCACAGGGCGTTGCTGGGCACTTCAAGGCCTTCCAATGCATCGGCTTGGGGCCCCGTGGCCATCACAATCAGCGGCGCCGGCGCACGAACGGACCTTACGATGGGGCGGATGAACGGTGGCTGACGCTGTCCCGACATGGTCATATGGTGTTCCAACCTTCGACCATCTGAAGATCTGTGGCAGTCTTCGGAGCATTTTAGCACTGAGGAAAATGTGCAGCTCCAATTACAGATCAATGTTTTGAATGCTTGAAGCCATCAGCCAAGTGATTTCCTTGTTGATGTCGATGTTCCTTTTTTGTACCCCTCAATTTGTTGGAAAATGACCAACCGATCAACAAATATGATGCAACAAAGACTAGGCAAGTGGATGTTTGATGATTCCCTTCTTTTTGGAGTTAAGTCCAATCCCTCAGGATCCACATGAATCGACTGGATATAACAACAAGAACCATCAACAGCTTTGTAGACAAGTGGATATAAGTACAAAATGATATGGCTGGGGGGCAAAACCCTGTACCCCTGGTTCCCCTACCATTAACCATTGTTTTCCCCATGATTGGTTGTTGATTATCCCCCATTAGTTGGTTGGTTAATATTGACCCATAGCCATATGATTATCAACCATGCATCGACCTACTGCTTTCAGTCGGGGTTCTGCTCAAAGTTCTTCTCTCCGAAGGCATCAAAAACAGCGCTGAAGGCGGACTGGCAAAGCCTTAGCGAACTGTTTGCCGACCGGCCCGGGCTGGGTTCAACCTCCAGGCGAAGAACTTTTTGTTGGTAACATGTAACATGTTTTTTCACATGTTAGGGTTTTTTCACATGTTAGGGTTTTTTCACATGTTAGGAATCGTTTTGGGGGCACTTCAAAATCCTGGCCGAACTTTCCAATGCAGCATTGTTTGAGCATAGGCATAGTGTCCCTTTGTTACTAATGACAACACGTTAAGCAGCCATGCAGGAAATCAAGTGCACACAGCTGTGTCCAGCATGAACCATTAACCGGCAACCATCTGTACCTATTAGTGGTTCACCCCTGTTCACCCCAGCGCTGGTGAGTCGGTCCGTCATCGCTTCATGGTGGGTTGTCCCAAGTTGGTGACCACCATGTTCAACCATTACCAACAAGCATCATTACAAATGTTTATCAACCCAGATTAAAAGTAACCACACTCAATCACTAGGCTGAAGATGTAGAATACTGTGGAAGGTCATCATTGATGTCTATAGTACTCTAATCATCCGCAACAACCATCATCAACTAAATTGTGGCTATAACCTCTCTGAAAGTCTTAGTCAATGAGCTAACAATCCTCAAACATTGGGGAAAATACGGAATGTTTCAAACCAACAAACAAATAATCTTCAGGGACCTAGCTAGTCGGCATAATACAACCTATACTATTATCTTTTATCCAAATGAAAAATCTTCACCTGGTGGTTTGTCAATCAGGGTAAACATTAATAAACCATTAATAAACAATTCATAAACCATTCATAAACCACTCATAAACCATTCAAAAACCATTCATTAACCACTCATTAACCACTCATAAACCATCAATAAACCATCCATAAACCATTAATGAACCAGCAATAAACCAGTAGTTAACCATTACTGAACCATAAATAAACTATGAATCAACTGTTGATAAAACAGTAGTAAACCATTCACAAACCATTTATAGCAACCATTCAGATTAACCATTTGTAGAAACTATTCATAGAAACCATTTACCCTCCGGTAAACTAACATGGCAATGCAGAAATTCCACCATTTTGCCAACGGAAAACCCGCTTGGAAATCATCTACAGTCATGGTGGATTTTCCAGCCAGCCGGCCATGTTAGTTTACCAAAACCATTGTTTTCCCTATAGTCTTGCTGGTTATTATCCCCCATTGTGGTTGGTTAATATTGACCCATAGCCATATATAGCTGGTATATCCCCCATAGTTTCTATCCCCTATTATTAACCATTACAACCAGCCATTGGTTGGTTAATATTGACCCATAGCCATTTATGTAGACTGACCATGCCATATCTTGGGAGCTGTCCTGGTGACCCCCCGGATGTTCACCGTCCAAGCGGCTGCTTCCCGGTGAGGCCACTGCGTCCGCTGGGGCCTTGCGGCTTCACCGACCACCCGAAGTCCGAGCTGTCGCCGGTCACGACCTGGGACCAACAAGCAATGGAGGTGCTGAGCTGAGGCTTATAGTGACACCTAATAACTCATAAGTGAAGCTAAAAAGACCAGTTACAATCTTATAAGTGAAGCTAATTCAGGACAAGTTATGAGGCTACTATCAGGATAGGTGATCATGAGTTGATTAAATGAGTTGATTTTGATCGTAAGTATTAGTTGGTTGAAACTAGTGAGAAGGCTCGGCTGTATAGAACGTAGTATCTGGTGACTTGCAAGTACTGCAAAAGCATTTTTGTACTGCTTCAGCATAATGGAAAAACATGTAAGGATAAGTTTTCAACAATTAAACAATTATCCTATGTTGATATATATATATACATATTTATTTAAAAACAGATATATGTATGAATAACTAGCAACAACGATATGGCTATATTCATGCTTGTTTGATTAGTTGACTGTTATAAGTTTCAGGTGATTTCGTGTGAAATCAAGCGGCATAAACTACCAGTTGAATAAACAATTCAATGGTGTTTATTTGCAACTATGAATGGAGTTGTGAATGGATATGAATGGCTAACATAAGATATGTATCAATTATCAGAACGATAAGTATTGCGAAATAGTATGGACAATTATTACTTACTAATTAATCATTGTGAATTGCTAACATTGGCTAGCGACTATCATATCATGATTGTAAGGATAAGTATCGACATCAACAACCATCACCAAAGGTCTGAATCATACACAATGGTGATATACCAATATTGAAAAAATCCTGGTCCTGAGGGTTGGTATGGTTTTGCTGGTAGTCATACTATACATATCTTGTAGTAACATTTCTCCTGGTCAGTAGGGTAATAACACAACTGATACTATACATACCTTTAAAAGCAAAAATCCGTGTAGTGAGGGTATCATGTTTCCCGATTAGTAGGGTAATGTTGGTTTCTGATTAGTGTAACCCCCCCTAAAGTAATGAAAATAGATGAAACCAACAGGTAGATACGATCATCAGAAACCAACATTAGTAGGGTAATACTATAACTGATGGTTACGTAACTACTATCAGACCGTTGTTCGTCTTCGGAAGTCATCATCCGAGCCGCAGTGCCCATGGAGGCATAGACCACCTTGCGTCCAGCCTCGCACAGGGGCGCTCCAGAATGTATAGATCTATGAATGTCCATTCATATACACGCAGGTATATACATATATAGATCAAGAAGTAAATGAATAAATAAACAAACAAATGAAATTTAACTATACATATAAAAATAACATATATATATATATTTACATATATATATATGTACTGATATGATCATTGCCAAAATCATACATGTGTGCACATGTTTGCGTAAACGTGTAGACTCTTGTTTCGCACAAATAAACTTATGTGTATGCCGATATATGTAAACCAAAACTTATGTGTATTGAAATGAATTGAATTGGATATACGGATATACATGCAAACATCTAAATGTAGAGTATTTGATCTGCACACACATCCTACATACATACATTAAATAGCATGAATTAAATAGCATGAGCAAATGTCATTATGGTGCATTTCATGGATGTACATCACATGGCATTTCATTGACTAAGACTCCTCCATCGGTAGACACATGCATTCACATGCATCAAATTTCCGAAAATACGGATTTACTTGGACACAAGCTGTACCGGTATAATTTGGGGATGATTTGATAGGTTGGGACACACCGACAAATGTGCGTAGTATGGAGGTATACACACATCGTATACTGATGTGCAATACATATAATCACATGCTGACGGGATGTCTGGTACTATTCCAAACACCTCTAGATCAACAAATCATGTTGGTTGTATTACTAACAAACACAAAACCATTGCTGAAAGTGCCGACCCAACTGACTTTCGACGGATGTGATGATGACAAATGTTTAGAAACCAGCCATCATTGTTGAAACTCATAACCAGTTTATATCCCTGTTTAGATGACCATGATTTTAAGTTTCACCTTTCAATTCTTGTGTTACCATTCCAACGACTTCAAATGTCATCCTCGCCATCTAAAAAGCCCAAGGCTGAAAGCATAAAACATCACAAGAGCACCTGACTTTCACACACACCAAGGTGGTCTTGACCACAACCCTATTTCACCATCCAAAGCTACGTCAGACGACCCATCTTGCTGAAGTTTGCTCCTTACCTGCCACTGCTAAAAAGAGTTCTTTGGAACTGATGATGGTCGTGGCTTCTACATGTACCACCTACCACACCTTTGGTCTCTGCTTGTCACATCCCCAAGTGCTTGGTGGTTTCAAGCAAGCCCTTTCAAAAACAAGCATTTGTTGACAATTTCAGGGCAAAAATGTCCATCAAACCACAGACCTAATCATAATTAATAGTTAGTATTCCCTATGAGTACGCATATTTAAGCATCACTAATGGATACTAATGGCACATCCCTAAGGCCCATCCCCTTCTGTTTGCCCTTCTGCGTTGGGACCCCGCAACGGGACCACGCAACGGGACAACCAGCGCCGGCCTTTTTGGCCTCGCGCACTTGCTCCAGGACATTGGCGCTGGAGTCACCAGCAGCGCCTCCAGCTGGGATCCCCCGACCCACCGCGGCGAGATGTGCCATTCAACTTGGGTGTGCATGGCATGCAACATCTCCTGTGAGTTTTTGAGGATGTTAAAGGAAACATATTTGAAACATATCTTGATGCAGAAGTGAAGGAGTGCATCATCATGCATCATCATGCATCATCCACAACGTGGGCCGCTTACGCAGGGAGGGAAACCCATCCTGCTTGTTCTTTTGGTCATCAGCTTGTGATCCTCGCAAAATCACTGCACTAACTTCACTTTCAACCCGGACTGCACTTGCTTTGCTTGGATGACCATCCAATATTTCATGCAAAACATTGGCGCTGCAGTCGCGGCAACCAATCACTTGCCCCGATGTCCGTTTCTTGTTGGGACAATGGTGGGACTACCCCAATTTTTGTGTACCGATTGGGTGTTTTTCAAAATAGGGGACCCCCCAAAATGGTTGGTTTTTTAGTAAAGTATTGATGGTAAATATTGGATGATTTTGGGGTATCCCTATTTGGACAAACCATCAAAATCATCCCATATCAACCATCAATACTTTAGTAATATTAACCATCCAATATTATCTGCTCATTCTCGTTCTATTTCTCCCCCCCGTTGTCTCTCAGGTTCGCCTTGCTCAAACTTGTGCCCAGCAGCACGGCGAGCACCCGCTTGGTCCAGCAGAGGACCAACACCGATGAAGTGAACTCCCGCCTGTTGCGAGTTGTGAACTGAACTAGATGATAGGTCTGTGGTATAGGTAAAAACAACAGAACAATCTTGAATAGTCTTGGTATCAACCACGTAATAGTATTGATGAATAGCAAGTCATTCATCGGAATCCACAGGAAGTTATAAATTAGATCAAGAAACCCAAATGGTCAATGAAACAGCTGGTATGAATGCTTATGATTGCAAGCGGTAGAAAAGCTTACAACTCAATGGCTCCAACATGTTCCAGCCCTGTGGTTCACTGATCCCTCTTGCCGTGCACCCAGCAACACAAATACCACAAATCAACTGTGGTAGATCCATATCAACAATTATATCCGTTCCCCGGCTATCCGGCAATCCCCCTTTTATGTCAGGCACCCCGTGCTAGACCCTCACCTCAAATGTAGAACTTTCCAATGCAAATGCAGGATTTCCTATCATGGTCAGCATACTTCCCCATCGACCAACCGACCAGTCTAGTCATCATCTGCTGTCCACATGGTCAAAACAATTTCATGAGCTGAACAAATTCACTGGTTGGATAGTTCCCAAAGTGTTTCCCACCACAGTTCATTTGGTGTTGAAAGACCAAGCAACTGGTAGTGTTGCCAACAACATTGCAATGAACGTCCCGCGGTTTTATCCAATATGACGTGTTATATTCTACACGATCGCCCGAGGGTGAGTTCTCGATAAGCAACCAGGGACAATGAAAATCAAGCATAGAACATCCTTGCATGAAACGTGTGGAAACCAATGCCTGCAACAACAGCAAGAAAACAAACTGAACAATTAAAATAACAACACACAAATGGTGGTTTCCCAAAATATGGGACCCCCCCAATCATCCAATACTAACCATTTATAGTAATAAACCAACCATTTTAGGGGGTTCCCCATTTGGAGAAACACCCAACTAGAAGCCCAATTAGAAGGCAACAAGAAACACAGGCACAGTATATATAAATGTGACATCAAGCTAAAGAGAACAACAGTAACAATGCAAGAATAACAAGGGTAAAACAACCATCGCCAGCACAGCAAGAGTTAGCACCGACAAGAACTGCCCACACACACACACACAAACACCAGTTGGAAGCGACCGTTGGCATCACAAGTTCCAGCTACGGTTTCCCCGTTGCGGATCTCTACCTTCTGGTACGCTTCCAACAGTTCTGGAGGGGTTGGATCTTGCAAGTCCTGCCAGCTCTGGTCAAACATGTCATCTAGCGGCAAAATTTGATGCTGGGGGGTCCAGCACCTGTCTTCGAACACTCAATGTTCCCATCTAGGCATCAGTCTGTTCATCAAGTGTATACATGGAGCTCATGGAACATCATGGACCTGTACCTACTATCCTAGGTCCTAGATGCTATGTGAGCCGACCTTCGTTCGTCAGCGGATTTTGTTGCTCACCTGCTGACCCAGCGACAAGGCGCAGCAACCACGCGGTTCATGCGGGCAATGCTGGGGGCTGATGACGACCAATTCAACCGTAAACCACGCATGCCGTCACGTGTCCCAACCCCAACAGTGTCACTGACAAAAAACTGAGCAGTGATGAACGCCAACTGCGCAATATTTTTCGAATGCCAGGGCGAAAATCCAAGCTCCGTCCTGGATGAAAACGTCAATGCTTACCAGGTGACCATTGGATTCAAATTTGGGTACTTTTCAGATGTCCAAGTGCCTGATCAACAAAAACTCACTACGGCCAACATCCCCGACACGCGTACCTGTCCTAGCCAACAAGATTTACATCAAAAACCCTTCCCCCTTGAATGCAAACTGCCCCACAAAATGTATAGACTCCCGGCTCCAATCCAGGGGTCTATTGAAATCAAAAATCAAGAACCGTTATTAACCGTTGTTAGCCACCATGTTCGTATTAATCTTTCTGAAATTTAGCATGTAACCAATATTAACCACTGATACCCAACTACTTTTAAACATCATTAAATCGAAACCATTCCTCCTTCGCTGCAAACAATGCATTGAAAAGATGATTAAATAGTCCTGTCAACCACAAAAACTGTGGAGAATACTATATGGTCAACCAATATAAATCACCATTATGATCTATGCGTCAGCAAGAACCAACCACTATCAACCATTATGCTCGCTGTTAACCACCATTAATCACATACGAACTACCGTACACAACCATAATCAACGATCATTAACCGGCTTTGAACCGGCTATGAACCAGCCAAGCACCAGCTACCACAGCGGGTTCAATCAACTGCACGGCTCCTCGGTAGTGGTCATGAGCACCAAATCCACTTGGCTCAACGACTGCAGGTACCCAAGCGTGCGCAGCCCCGCGACAACGTCGTAGTCGATGTTGTACTTCCTGGGCAGCGTCAATCAGCTTCAACCAGCGTCAGCCATGCCATCCATTAAGACTTATCTGATTCAAATCGTCTTCAATGTTTTTCTCGGCCGTTGTAATGCTGATCGACTCGTGATTAACTCGTGATTAACCATCTCCATTAAGACATCAGGTTGGTTTCAACCACTATAAAAAATATTTGTAAACCAACCATGTGTTAATAACCTCTAGGGAAAATAAACATGTTCAGCAAACCACCAACCAGTCATGTGTGAATCAATTTTCACCAAAGGCCAGGAGGCAACTGTTTGACCATTGACTCAGCATCTGATCCGATTGACCACTCACCGATTCCTTAGGGAATATACCCGTTGACTTGGGGAGGGGGTACCCCATCTTTGCGGACACATGCGCCTTGGATGTGTCCGCAAATCGTCGTACCCCCAGCTGGATATGTTTCAAACATGGGCACACCATATCTGGGCTACATAATTTACAAACACAGGGCTCGATAGTTTGTGATTGCCAAAAAAGAACAGTGTTGGACCTTGCCTTGCACAGCTATCAGCTATCATGATGTCGTTTTCTGTCTTCTCAACCAGTGAACACGCGAAAGGAAGCACGGCACTTGTGGTACACTGATGGGTCATGGCAGCTATGTGGTGTGGTCTTTCCACCCGGCAATCGTATTTCTTTATCCATTCTGTCATCTACAAGCAGTGGTGAACGAAATCCCCTGTGCAGAGCGACAAAATGTCCTCACAATTCACAAAAAAATACAGTCTCAAATTGATCAGGACAATGCTGGCAGTGCTTGGACTCACATTCGATGCTGGCGTGCGTTACAAGGCTGAGCAAAAAAGGGCTACCCACAAATCATCCAATTTTACTCATCAATAGTAAACCAACCATTTTTTTGGCATGAAGGGTCCCTGTTTGAGACAACCCCGTTTTGTCTTTTGGCAAATCACTCCAGGATCTGCCAAAAAAATCAGCACTGGCATCGGCAACAAACTCTACACAGGGCGCCAGCAGGAACATCAGGTTATCTGTGGTCACGTGCCAACAGCTGGTGCCTAAGTACCTATGCAACAAGTTGCCAATGGCATCCTGCTTAAGATTCCCAGAAATGCTTGGAGAAACTCATGAAACTGGAAGTGCAGTGGGGCTAGAACTGGGAGATTTCCCCTTGTAGATAGCCTCAAAAGGCTCGTAAGGCAGGTGAAATCACCCCTACAGGGCCCTGCAGTCTTGTTAAGTTAAATAAGGTCAACCACTTACAGCAACTCAGCGTTTCGTTGAACAGCCCGGCGTCTCTTTCAAGTTCCCGATGTGCCGCTGCAGCGGTTCGTAGTCCTTCACGAGTTCCATCACTTCCTGGAGGATGGGAGGATGAGACGTGGCACCCAGCAGTCATCTCTTGACAGAATGTTCTTGGTACAGAGCCGTGACGGCTCAGCCGTCGTATCCATCAACCTAAAGGTTGATATATACACACGTAGTCACACGTATGTATATACATGCATATGAATAAATATCAGCATTCATATCCACTCGATATTATACACTTATATACACTTATTAAATAACATGTGGCTGATCATGGTTAACAATGGTCAGCAATGAGGAATAACAACCACCCATACTGAGATTCAGATTGGGTTACACGTGAGTATTGTATTGGAGACCTGGCTCCACCACTATTAACCATTGTTTCCCTACTATTGTTGGTGAACTTATCCCCCATGAAATTGGTTGGTTAAGTGCTTGACCCAGCTCGCCATGTTTTCCCAACTCTCTGGGGTCGCTGCTCGTGCATGTCACAACAGCAGCTCCGACGTCGACCAACAAACCCGCCTCGGGTTGCTGTCCGGCAAGGAAAAATTGCCTCGATGGCGACCCTGCGACCAACCCATGTTGGGGCCTTTCGCTGGAGAGCTATGGGCTATGGGTTGGAACATGTTGGAACCACAACGCTCGTGTCGACTAGGGTCGAAAGCAATAGGATTTGTGAGTGGTAAGGGATCATCTTGAGGTATATGGCCACAGGTTCGGAGGTTCATCCCGAAATGGATTTGTTTCCACTAGGTGTGTTCAATTGTGTGCGTTGTGACCGAATTTCAGCCATATCCAGATGTGGTGGTGAACAAACTATGCATCTATGTTATATCATAGTATATATATATATATACATGATTTATCCACAAGACTGCTTCCTTTGATCAACTGACGATTCGTGCCACAGCAGCTTGAGGGCGCATTGTTTAGTTTCAAGTTCAAGCTGTTAAAATCTTTACCATTGAATTGGTTCTGTGACAGACAGGGCAATTCAACTGTCACCCCCGGATCTGATCATTGCGCTGTGCATGTTGTCACAAACACTGTAGCAAAGCACTACAAAAGATTAGTAAGTTTGACAAGCGACGACAGACTTGGAACTGCACAAGCTAGGGCAGGTCATCATACGCCATGGGATTCTGCTGCCATCAAAAACTGACACAATGTTCTTTCGAGAAAAACATGATTGTAGACAAAGGGCGATATCAACATGATCGATTCCATCAGTGGGAAAAACAACGCCGAAGCTATTGAAATACTTAGTGTCAATGGTCAATGCATTCTAATGTGCATGCAACATTTGCCGTAGTCCTAGACAGTAAATAAACATCTGATAGAATAATAGTTCTACATAGTCCTATAGTTGATAGTCCTACATAGTTGTAGTACATACATTTGTTGTAGTAAATATCTGGTAGAAAGGCTGATGCATCTGGTAGATGGTTGTAGTATAGTACATACATAGCTGTAGTATAAGCTGATACATCTGGTAGAAATCCTAAGAGCCGCTCTAGTTGCAACATGGTACCCGGCCCAACTTGGCAGACCAACTGAGGGCGTCACACCTCTCGATCACCTCATGGCTGCTTAATCCATACATGGCCCTGTGCCTCTCATGGGGATAAGCCTGGTTACATGGCGCAAAGGTTGTTATCTAGTTCCAAGCTGCTCAACATCTATCCCAAAAATCCTAGAGATTCCTTGAATTTGTCACGGGACCATGTTATCAATTTCCAAATCAAGAATGAATATCATGTCTAAACCACAAGGGACCCGCGAACTTTTCGCCCAAGTCGCATGGTTGCTGCCATTGACCCGGGGCCCGCGGTCGTCAGCAAGGCGACGCTGGGAATCTGAAGATAGCTCGCTGCGTAGCCGGCATCCTGGCAGCTCAATGGTTGATGATAGGGAATCATAGGTATCAAACATAATAGGGATATACCAAGTGACCATGAAATTTATGGGGGATGATGACCAACAACAATAGGAATTATGCCTCTAGTGCATGATGGGAAGATGGCCCCGTAAGCGAACTCTATCTTATCCATACCATATCCGCATAGGACCATCAATCGGATCAGGGATCAACTACAAACAAACTTACGACACTGGTAAAGAATATTCTAAGCAAAACATATGGGATGTTGGCTGTAGCTCAACAGCCTGTTTTCCTGGGCCGTTCACATCCCATTAATGACAACTGCTCTTTGTTGGGATGTGAACACGGCAGAGTTGCCAGGCCTATGTTGTCACGCTGATTTTGCGATGGTAGCTGACCTATAAATCGATACTTATTGGTGTATTATCCTACGATGGTAGCAACAATTATATACATACCTATATACAACAAAGAAATGGTTGCTGGTACTTGTCACTGACTCATGTAGAACATGTTGATTTGGGAATCTCAATGTCATGGATGCAACGGGCATGTCTATATGTACACTGCAGGATCTATACATACATCCTATTGTAGATGTGGGTATTCATGCAAATCGCATGGTTTATCGTATGGGTGTTTCTCAAAACAGGGGACCCCTCACATCATCCATTAACAAAAAAAAACATAATGAACCAATCATTTTTGGGTACCCCGATTTTGAGAAATCAACCATATTTTGTCAGACAGAACCTCTTACCCAATCTCCCTCGCTCACGACTGGGATTTCACTCTCAAGGTTGATCATCATCCCCAAGGTTGGCCCAAACCCAAACGATTTAAATAGCAGGTGCGTGCAACCCCGAAACCATCTGATGACCAAGATTGTATAATATGAAAATTGCTCAAGATGGCTCAAGATCAAAGACGAACGTGGTGGTCCAATGATGTCCAACGGTTATCTTAAAGTTTTGTTTGTGATCGGAACTCTATCCGAACAGGGCCAAGTAACGACAAAATGACAAAACACTTAAAACACCTACAGACCTACTGATTGTATCGCCTCAACGTTCCAAGCTGACTACCAAGCTATACCTACTATTCAATTATACCTAGTTACCACTGTTACTATTGTACTTTCAAATAATACTTTCCATATCATACCTACTAAACCCTACTAAGTATACCTACTGATCATACCAAATGGCTGTGGGTCAAAACCCCGTACCCCTGGTTCCTCCATCATTAACCATTGTTTTCCTTATATTGCTAGTTATTATCCCCCATTATTGGTTGGTTAATATTGACCCACAGCCAAATCATCCCAAATCCACCCTTGCCCACAACGCTGCTGCCCTCCTGGTTCAGCATAGGACAATACACCACGGCGTTGGGGTCGATGCGTCTCAGCCAACGGATGCAGCCCGGCAGCTGCAGCTCCAGTGACATGGGAGCCACTTTGATGAAGCTCACCTCGGTTCCCAAGCGATGGAGTGTTCCAAAGATTTCCATGTTTTTTTTCATGTTTTTTTTTTTTTTTTATGTAATCATGTTTTTTTCATGTTGTTTTTATGTAATGAATTCATGAATCTATTGATATCCATGATAAGTGATTGATGAATATAGTATGAGCATTCTATGAGTAATGAATTAGTACTGCTAGTGCTATCATGAGGGTGACTCCAATACTGTATGATTTGTTTAAAGAACTTGAACGACGGTATGAAGAGTCGTCAGGCAAGGAATAGAATGGCTGAATCGAAATGGCGAATAAAGCGTCCTGCGCATTAGCGTCTACACATAAGAAGCTATAGATCCTCTTACACATACAGGATCCGCGATATGGTGAATATTTTGATGGCGAAAACTGCTTACCATTACTAGCACTAGTATGGGAATCGACTGTTGCGATGTGATTCATTGCAATCATTGGTGTAAGTGTGATGAATGGACTGTTTTGAGTAGTATGTTTGTATGTCCAGTAGACCTACGGTTCAAAATCTCTTGGTACTCGAATGTAAGGAATGAACAACAGAACAACGTACTGTATCAATATCCAAAATGATTTCAACTTTTGCTTGTTTTTTTATTAAGGAGTTCGATTAGCCACACCGCAAACAAAGCAATTGTTAGAATTTTCTTTGGCTGGTGTCCATACATTGTGGAGTTGTTTTTTTTATGTTGTAATGACCTGCGGGCCACCCATGGATACTGGATGCTTAACAGCTGTGGTGAATGGTTCCTGTTAACGTAAGTTAATCAATTCCTGCAATAAACAATCCTAACAATGCTGAAGGCTCTGGTTGGTCGTAAGTTGTAAATCACTACGCGAATCACTTAGCATGCTGAACAACCCTTCGCCATCATGTTCACAGGTAACTACTGCCAGGATGGGATCTATCTGAAGCCGCTCAAATGGAGCCTTTTGACTGTGTTTTGGATACAAGTCAAGGATTCCCAAATTGGATTTTACAATTATCATTCCCTGCATTCCAGGAAACAAATCAAATAAGGTGCGAACTCAAAACCAGGATTCACTACAATCATCACTGCAGGCAGAATACAGGAAAACCACTACAGGATGAAAGCCAAAAACCAACAACAATGAGCAGTACTAGTGCAATAGATCATCCCGCAGCAAAGGCTCCAAGAAAAACAGAACATGCTTGTTGCCTTCATAAAAGGATCCTCTTTCGGTATCTTGAGGTACGGTGCATGGAACCCTTCGGAGTCATCCATCATCGTTAATTAACTTTTATGTACCCTCTGGTTGTTAATACCCCTATACTTAACCGCTCAAAATTCCACCAGATCAGTATCATCACCAGCTTTCACAAAGAATCAACGCAAAGACTTCTCCTGGCTGCTCGAGCCAAAGCTCCAGCATGGGATCGGACTCAAGTCCCATCTCCTTCTTGAGATGAGTCATGGCCTAAGCTGATGGACACCCAATTAGGGGCTTCTTAGAATTGGGAATCCCCCAAAATGGATGGTCTTCTCATATAATCTATTATATATCATTATATCTATAAATATATATATATATATAATTAAAGATGCATATATATATATATACATTTATTTATCTACGTATAACTTTAAATCTATATATATATATATATACATGTATACAGATATATCTAGATATACCTAAATATACATATATATATACATACATCTATATTTAACTATGTATAGATACAAATAGATATACATATATATGTAAAAATAAAAAAGATACATATATACATATGTAAATATATATATATATATATACATATATATGTGTGTACTTAGAGATATATGGACGATCTTGGGATATCCCTTCACACAGCAAGCAGTTCACAGTTCAAATTAGTTTTGTAGAGTCAAGTCGACATGCACACCGTAGATTGAACAAGCTGATGAGGGGCATGTGAGTCAGGCACCGTTTGAGCGGGTTGGGCATATGTTTGTCTATCTTCAAAAGGGAATATGTGAGTGCAAAATGTGCAGTTATATGTTAGTATAACAATAATGATAGAGACTGATCAGAAACATACATCTACGATATTGATATGATGTAGATGTGCAAATAGAAATATAAATCAAACAATACACAATACATACACAGCATACAATATCGTAGCATACAGTACTGGCATACTATCGTTACTTTCTTGTCCTTAGCAGTATCTGTATCAGCAACAAACCTTGGTCCATAGCCTTTCACGCAAAACATAAATGATATAAACGGTGGTGACCTGGTGGTGCCCTCAATACCACATCAAAACATCCAACAACTTATTGTCAAATCTTCCCAATGCTTGGGACGTGCGCCAGGGTACGGCCAAGAACAAAGCTTGGGAATCCCAAACGCTGCCAGGATGTCATCGATTCTTTTTTTAGCAGGACTTGTTTGCTTGTTTTGGCGCCGATGGCAAATCTCTGGGAAACCCAGAAATGGTGGTGCCCAGAGGATGTCCGGGGTTAAGCTACATTGTTGATATATAGTCCATTATTGAAAAGTCGGTGATGATGATTTGGAATGAACCATTGTTACCATTACCAACCTGCTGGATCATCATAGTAAAAGTTCCTTTTCGATGTTGCACTTACTGTTGTTGGTTGGTATATCCATGACACCATCAACAATTATTACCCCTTATCATCACTATGTTTGACAAGCAAAGTATGTTTGATAACTCGTTACCACCACACTTAACAATGATTCTTCATCTTTACCAGGTCAAACTATGGGAAGCTGATTGATGATCAATTGTTGATTCAACCAGGTAGATTATTGCTGATGCAACGGTAATCGCTAATCGTGTAACACCCTTGTCAATCACCATTTCATCATGAATATAAACAATACGTGACGACCCAATGCCTTGTAACTAACTACAATTATCGAAAACAACTCAAAGCAAATCTCTAAAGAACAAATGCAATGGCTTCAGGTTTGATTGTCCGCACTCTCCCATTTGGTGAACCGCCGCTCCTTGGCTCCTGGCCTCCACCGAGCTTTACCGTAACGGGATCCGCCCTGGCCGGCTCCCGGTCCCAGCTGAGGAGCGCCCATGAGATCCTGCTCGCGGCCCTCGTAGAGCTCCGTCTCCTCCTCCAACTCGTTCCAAAACGTGGCGCCCGTGTCCTGCCAGGAGGTCACACGGGGCACGTACCGTTCGCTGGATCGCGCTGGGCTGGTGGTTGGTACAAGCAACCTACAACTTCAGTAAGCAACAAAAAGGCCATGGTTGAGGATGGTTCAGGATGGTTTGGGATTGGGATTGAAGTCTACTACTATGGAGGTGCCCAATTGTTTGGGGTCAAGAGCCCTCCAATCATCAATGTTCAGGGAACGGTGCTTTGCAAGGCTACCCCGGTTGTGCACTTTATCTCTTGTGTTTACGCAATCAAATACACGCCACATACAGTAGTGATGATAGCCGTCACACATGGCAGTTTGTAGATTCAGGCATATACAGGCCTGTATTTATGTTAAAAAAACAGCACCAACTTCATACATGCCTTTACAAACACTACTCTTTTCTACATCCAGATTCTGGGATACCACCCAACAATCAGCTGGGTACAACCACTATGACGGTACAACAAATGGTCGATCCCAGTGAACATATCCAAACAAACTCGGTATGTGATGATATGTGTTTTGGATCTTGGGAAGCCAAGGAATTTGGAATTCCCATAATTAATGCAAATCTGCATTGAACTGTGGCTGCCAATCAATGAATGACCAACCTGTTCGCCTAAATAGGCCTAATTTCACAGTCACCTGACACATTGGCACACTACATCCAAAGACATCTGCAGTTTGATTGGGTAGCTACCATGTACAGTACTGCCAGTAGCGGTGTTGGATGGTGTTGGTGAAAACATGTTCCGTGCAACCCTATATTTGCCCGCACAAGAATGGTTAGCCTTCCCCTATGACCAATTTGCTTTTTGGCCTTCTGAATTCCCAACCCCCAAATTCTGAAATAAACAAAGAAAAAACAACTGACAAATTCCAACAAAATCTCCACGTGCCATACAGCCATTGTTTTCTGTACCCTTCTGACCTCGCGCAGGATCCTCAACTGTACTGTCTCATTTCGGGGATGGGCAAACATGGGGTTTGGAAGTTCCTGAAGTACTTTTGTGCTACCCAATCGAGGTCGATTTTGTGAGTGGGCTATCAGTGTGGGGCTGGCTAGGTGTACTTCAGTCTTGGAGGGTCAAAACAGAATTGGTTTCCCAAGTCATGCACTTTGATATCAGAAATACAGCAAATGCCCGCAACATCCAACAATGGAGCACACTGAGATGCGATGCAGAATGGGCTGTTTGGTGGAGGCTCACCACTGGATTTGGAAAAAGTTAAGCTTTCTGAAAAGCATTGAAAAGCCCCATTTGAAGTAAAACAGTGCTCAGTGCTGGGTGCGAGTTAGATTTTTAAACCCGTGCCTTCCAGGAGGCACAAAAACCAATTGGCAATTCCCGCACCCCTGTACCATCCCATGCCGGCAAAAAGCCCCGTTTAGAATAGTTCTCCAAGTACAGTGTGACTATCGTTGCCTACACGATGCACCTCAATGCAACTACAAGCTTTGAACTCTTGTTGCTCCTAATTGACAGTGCAGGAGAATAGTTGGTTGATTCGGAGTAACTACCAATTCTCAACTGTTATTCCGCTATAAGTAAATTGAATTGGTATCCCTTAATAGTATCAACTGGAGGATCCTATTGTTATACCCTGTGCCGCTGGCATCCCTTGGCTGATCCGACCGGGCCCAGCCCAGGCGTCTTCAATGGCCGGGCGCATCTGTTCTCGTGCCAGATAATGCACCTGGCCGGGGGGGGTCACAGCCTTGATCCAAGGATGGCGGTTTCCTGTGTCTGAGTGGAGGCCATTTAAATTATTTAAACAGAATAGTCTTGCTTGGGATGACTATGATGCTTGGGTAATTTTGGAAGGTTGGGATGATTATCTAACTAGGTCTTGGTTGATTGGATCATTCTCAAACAAGATGATTGAAATAGATAGGATGCATCTTCAGGATTGTGAGACTTGTCTAGTTCCAGATTGGGATGACCATCCTTCAGAAGCTCACTGGTTCCCAGCACCTGAGCACCTCCAACGGCACAAGGCAAACTTGCAACGAACTACTGTGGCTGGTCCCTTTGACCTCGTCGGCCACTTGGTAACGAGCAAGCTGATCAACTTCCACAACGCCAAAGAACTTCGGGGTGGCTTTGCTTCATAGACACCAGTTTAATGATTGAGTACGTGAACTATACATGTATATGATTGTATATATATATATATTAATTTATTCATTTACATGATTGTACATGTCATGTATGCACAAACTTGCACATCGATGTACAAGTTGAGAGCTGGTCTGTGCCCAGCCCAGCCCAGCCGAGCCGTGAGCCTTGTGACCTTGAGACACTAATCGTCTGGCCAACGGCAGGGGGGGGGTGGTGTGCCCAGATGCCATGCCAAACACCTGCAGCTCGGTGGCTCCAAGATCAGATTCCAGTTGAAAATGGTGATTGGCTATGGGTCCCCTTCCTCCTATACAGTCATACATGTGTATGTATTTTTGATACATAATATATATATATATATATACATATATGTAAAGATAGGTAGATAGATAGATAGATAGATAGACAGGCAAACAGACAGACAAATGGATAGATACATAGAAAGGATAGGATACGATAGGATAGGATAGCATAGCATAGCGTAGCATAGCATAGCATAGGATAGGATAGGATAGATAAATATGCAAGATCTTGTATATCTTGAATTATCTTCAGTCATGCTCTGACAGATCGTCACAAATTCTAAGCAGTTATGTCGGACCTGACAACTATGAAATCCATCGTTCCCGATTAGACTTTTTGTACTCTGTGCAATTACTTCCAGTCTCTCATGTATTTGAACTTGAGTAGTCAGCAGTCCACCAGGGGTGTCACCCAGTTGTTCTCGGGTGTCAGACGGTGTCAGACAGGATTTCCAGCGCTTCTGTACAAAGCAGGTGGTAGATGATAACCCTTGATGGTGGTCTCTCAATTCATAGGGGTCTCCCAAATCGTCCTTATCTTATCTTTATCATTTATGCATATCTATGATAGTACGCAAACCTTTTTTGTGGGTCCCATATTTTGAGAAACCCCCATGTTAATGGTGACCATTAGATCCTGTGACATCCTGTGTCTGGTTGATAGTACCACTCTATGGACATCCAACACTTCAGGCACTAGCATCCTCGAAGACGTCCGCCAAGGGACAAAAGCGAAGCACTTGGACTCAGCCATTGCGGTGAAGAATAGGCGCCAAAGAATCGATGGCTTTCGGCCGGCAGAGTTTTGCAGCTGAAAATGCAGTCACGTGCTGGTCAAAACAAGTAGCTCTCTTGATTTGTGGAGAATAAACATTGGAACTCTATCCCGCTGGTCCACGAATCATCTCCACTGGCTACCGGGTATGTATTGTGACGTGATTGACGTGTGTTCAGACAAATGTGCAAGGAAAGCACAGATTATGGATTCCCTGTTCAACCCAGGGGGCCCGGGGAGGGTTTTGCGGAAAGGGTCAGACCAAGTAACTGTAATAGCCACTATCAAGTTTTGAGTGAGTAGATATCACATCATTGATTCTGCAAGGATACAACACAATCATACACAATTAGAACCCCATAGACCACATCGCCCACTCGTTTTGCCTGGCCACCACCATTGTGAGGGGAAAACGAGGCCCAACTGCCCGTCTCTACAGCACCTGTCAGCTCCAGGACCAACAGCAGAAAAATAACGCTTCATTCACAGGGTGAGGAAGCCTTGCTTTCCATGTCCCAAAATGCCCCAAACATGCAGAAAGCTTACCTTTAGGATGTTCACCTTCTCAACAAAAACTGTTATGTCCATTGGCGCCCCCCCGGGTCCCATCCCCAATTCATCCCAAATCCACCAACAACTCCATCAGGAAGGACACCACCACCTCCCTAGCTCTCCAGGGCCGAGAGACCGTTCATGGGCCAGCCACCTGCACCCTGGAAACGGCAGCAGTGGGAACTCCAGTTCTGAGCAACAAAATCTCCAAGGTTCCAGGAGACGAGACTAACATATGCCGTATGCCTATGGCCATTCTCAGTTGAGAGAGATGATGACTCTGAACGTTTCTTGAGGATGAAAAGAACCCAAAGGATATGGATCATACCAGTGAAGGATCATGACGATTGATCCCCTTCTGTGCACGGCGACTGTAGCACATCTGTCAAAAATAACATCTGGAAAGGCAAACATCTAAGCAACACGACTCAATTTACTAAGAGTTTTCCACATTAAAAGAAAACCAAAAATTATACGAAGACTTGTGCAAGCCCTGCTATTAGTCGCATGGTCAATATTCCCTCATCGATCCTAATTAATCCTCACTGTTTCATGGAAGCCAGGCCAGTGAAACACCATAACTGCCCCGCGGCACATTCATGGTACGAGAAAGGCCGCTGATGACGCCTTTGCCTGGGAGGAGAGTGACAGGAGTCATGACTTCCTTGAGCTGTGCACAGGTGTATCAACATCTTGGAATACAGAAACATATGGAATACAAATGTATGTAAATAAAAAATATGCATTCATAGTACACAAACATGTGAATGTCAATTTATGTATTATATAGTATACACACGTTGTAAATTTGATGAATGTCTCCATGTAGTTTGTACCTTTAGGTGCTTGTGGACAAGCACAAGCCCACTTGATACTTTCGAAATCACTTCCTTTTGCGACGTTGTTTAAAACATATACACATAGATATACTAGATTGCCCCTGTCTTCGCCTCTCGTAGAAACAAATACATGGATCATCCCGAACAAGAATGCTCGAGCGGGATGATTTCATGTTCCAGCAAAATCTGATGGGTTGACTATGTATCAAAACCCAGATGCTCCATGTACGGTAAATATGCCTACATTTGGGTCATTTTATAGGTAAATGTAGCAAAATATACCATACATGGAGCATATGGGAAAGGAAATCCAAACGGAACACGGCCTGAATTCTGTTTGACAACTGGATGATTTGGGGGCACCCCTATCTTCAGAAACCACCAACTGGCACCTCAGTAAACCATCAAAGCTGCTAGAAGATCATCCATGAATCTGATCAAAATGTCTAAGTCTTGGCTCCAGAACGGCCAGAAAGGGCGGTAGCCATCCAAAGTCGTATGGAAATCGCCAGGTGCTACTAGACGGACCAGGGGATAGTAGTGGTCATGAATCACAGCATCCATCAGGTGACCTCCACTGTTTTGTTTGGCTTATAGTTGGCTGTAATTTTATACGCATTTTTCTAGTTCATGGTTTTGTTGGTGATATCCCCATCTGATTGAATGTTCGTCAGATCCCCAACAAGGCATACCCGTTGGCATCTTCGAAACGCAGACCTCGCTGAGCTCTCAACTCATGCTGTGTTCAAGGCCAAAGGGGTTCCCTAAGGCAAACACCTGGCCGGGCACGACATAACAACCGTGCTTTGGCACAGAACAACAAGCCCAGTTGGTCAAAAGGTCTTGTTGTCATGTGGGCTCCTGCCAAAGTAGGGGAACCAATACCCTACCAACAAATTATCACTAGCAAACCATCGGGCTTGGGGGGTGCCATTATTTTGGCATATACCTATGTGCCTATTAGTCCAAAACATATAGTTTTGATGATTATCGACAATACAAAATTGTTTGATGAACAATCTGGTTAATCGGTTGTTCATCAAATAGTAATTGACAACCTTTTTGATGGAGGGATGTCCCTCTAAAATCCTCTAAACAGCGAACACAACCCCTGAAGTCTTGCTACTGGGTCAGGACATAACCCCTACCTAACAAGGAAGCAGCAAAAGTTCTATTCATGCCTGACGAATGCCCCGATCCATGGATTCCTGACGGTTTGGATAGCATCAAATCCTTGGGTTCAATCACCCTCGGCGAATTGGATGCGACGTTTCACACACTTACATCGTATGTAAACAACACAAAGCAATGATCATGTACATACGATGGTTTCTCAAAATAGGAAAACCCCAAGGTTATGTTTGGTTTATTACTATTACAGTAATGGTTGATTGTGGATAGTTTGGGGGCTACCCGTATTTTGAGAAACACCCATGTCTCAGAAATGATTGATGGAAAATCTCATGTACAGTGATGTCCTACGATGTTCTGCAAGATAGAAAAGGCCAGGTGCTTCGACACGACCAAAGCAGATCAAAAGCGAAGCCAGCAAAATGACCAGCTCACTTTAACCAAGTAAGCATTCCAGGTAGGGCCTGCAAAGTTGACTATCAATGTGCATACAAAATGTGCTGTTTAATATGTACTGCATATACATGTAGCGAGATAGGGAGGGAGATAGATACTACATTATAGATATGAATCGTCGATAAAAACTCCTAGCTGTCCTCATCACAAATCAACTGAACTAAGTCAAGGGACCCGCCTTGTTCTCGTTTGTGAATACCCTTTGCTGAAAAGGAAACAGCAAACACGCCTTGTTTTGGAGAGTGAAGACTCAATTCTATGGGCCCTGCCTTCTCCAAGGGTCGACCCTAGGCTATGGCCCATGCAGGATGGTTGATGATGGTGCAAAAAAAACTGCAGCAAACACGCCTTGTTGCTTCGTGGATCTCGGTAGTCTCAAAATCACAGCAGTCAGCGACTGCTGAGGGTTGGACATGGTTGGATACCAAGACCAGGGTCATGTTACACACAGCATATACCATTTTGCCAGTACATGCAAGGTCACCCCAACAAAACTTTCATCAACCAACCTGAATCCAACAGTTCTATAGTGTAACCATCAACCAACCATTATATAACCAACCATAACCATTCATTCACCAACCAATCCATCAGCTTGCTAAAACCACATCCCTGGCTGAGTTAGAAAATACCTGCGCTGGTTCACCAAGCTGCCGAACATCATGCCCCATCCGCTGGGACTGCGGCTGATTTTGGTGCATTGGGCATCGCCACACTGGGGTGTGTTGAACTTGGATTTCATAGGTTTACTTTCGATTTATCGGTTTTAGACGCATTCATTTTTTGGATATGTTATATGTTTGGATCATTCCCAAGTGATAGGGGAGGAAAACACACTAGAACACACCAACCCTGGATTATGAAACTACCCACATCGCCTTTTTTCATCATTGCTATGAAGCTAAGGTCGCTGGTCAGTAATGTTCATGTTCTTAATGTTTTGATTGTACCAACCATCAAGTACCCATTGCTCATATTCATCATCAACATTCATTGACTAACATTTAACCACCAGTTATATAACCATCAACCAAGCATCAACCAAGCATCAACCAAGCATCAACCAAGCATCAACCAACCATCAACCAACCATCAACCAAGCATCAACCACCCACAACTATAACCATTCATTCACCAACCACTCACACATGCATTAACCAACCCGTAACCATTGGCCAAGCTTTCACTGGGAGGAAGCTCGCTCCCGCGCCACCTCCTGTCCCGGTTTCAGCACTTGCGATGTACCCCTCTGCAGGGGTTGCATCAGTGTTCGCAGCTGCTCTGCTGCCTCGGAGCAAGGGCGGTGCCAGGTGGGATGGTGGAACTACGCAGCTAGTTGGTTGGTTGGGTAATGAGTTTGTTGGTTGGTTGATTAATGATTGGTTCATGGTTGATTGGTGCCAACTGGTAGTAACAAATCAATGAGTTTGGTAGTTGGTCAATGATTGGTGAATGAGCGAACAAGTAACCAACTAAATGTCTTGGCATGTCTTGGCAGAGCTTCGAGAAACCAAAGGAACTGACTTTAAGGAAACGTGCTTGGGTCAGTAGTGGATGTAGTGGAAAAAACAAAAACAATGCGGATTTTTTCTTGAACACGGTTTCCGTCTGT
This sequence comes from Symbiodinium kawagutii, assembly GCA_009767595.1. Classification (NCBI taxonomy): domain Eukaryota; class Dinophyceae; order Suessiales; family Symbiodiniaceae; genus Symbiodinium; species Symbiodinium kawagutii. The sequence goes on from VSDK01018014.1 coordinate 194,583, forward strand.
CCGTGCCGGGCATAGCTTATGTAACAACATGTAACTGCGTGATGTGGTGTTCATAACGGTAGTAGTTCAATTATGAGCGGTAATATGCGATAGTTCAGATTCAGAAATTGTCTAATTAGTCTAGTATTGTCATTATCTAATAATCACTATTTGTTGTAATAATCACTGGCACCGATTGTTCAATGGTTGTTCGATACTGTATACCCAAACTTGGTAGGTTTCCTTGGAACGAAAGCGCCACCAAATGGCTGCTGGAATACCACGGGTGGCTGGACAGACTTCGGGTTGTTGATATCCAAAGGGGTTCGGGCATGGAATCAACTGAATTAACATATCAACAAAAAATCGTAAAACAATCATGTTGACCAACAACAACAAACATGTCCACGAGTGTTTATTACAAAACGGAATCAACAATATATCAACCACCGCTGTTGGACGTATGCCGCATGCCCCCTTTGATGCATCCAAAGAAATCGTACTCAGGTGGCATCACCCGATCAGTCGTATCATAGCATTGTACAAGCAAGATCCAAATGTCATGCGTGTCATGACATCACCAGGTCAAATAGAGAAACTATCGCCGCCCAGTTAGTAGGGGGGGACCTTCGGCTCCGTAAATTACATTTACGGACGTCATTTGGGCAAAATCCTGCGTAAATGTAAGTTACATTTACGCAGGTTATTTGGGTCAAAAATTTAAGAATGCAACTTCTGACCCCCACAGGTAATCCCACTATTTTTTGTAAGGATAACTGACCACAGGTCCCTGGAAGCAAATTTTCTGCAAAGAATAATTATTGTAAAACTAATTTTAAAATGTAAGTTGGACTACGGATGGGTAAATCAAAACCTGACTGTTTCATGTATTTTTGACCTTATTTTTTGTAACTTTGACTGACCACAGGTCCCTGGAAGCAAATCCCCTGCAAAAACTACATCTTTTAAAGCCAAATTGTAAGTTGATTTTCCCATAGGCAAATCAAAACCTGACTGTTTCATGTATTCTTGATAAACTTGAATCTCTTGCTTAAGTCCTGAAACATTGCTTACACCAACACAAAGTACTGAAAAAATTTGCTGAAATCTCACCTGTGGTCTAGGCAAGATACATTTTCCAAATTAGATGTGACAGGTATTGATTTTTCCCCGCCTATGGTCTAGGCAACTTACATTTTTTTGACACAGACACGAAAGGTATTGATTTTTCACCACCTGTGGTCTAGCCAACTTACACTTTTCCAAATTAGATGCGAAAGGTATTGATTTTTCCCCACCTATGGTCTAAACAGCTTATATTTTTTGACACAGGCAGGAAAGGTATTGATTTTTCACCACCTGTGGTCTAGCCAACTTACACTTTTCCAATTTTTTTTGGGGGGACGTGGGGGGGTTCAAAGTTACATTTTCCCATGACGTCCGAAAATGTAGGTTACATTTTCGGAGGTCAAAAAAATCTAAGTTACAAAACCGTAGGTCCCCCCCATTTTTCGGGCGCTAATAGGGTAGGGATGAGAAACTCAGAAGCGATTGGACCAGGACAATAGACGGTGACCAGCAGTCACCAGGACAGCGGTGAGTTCCTTGCTACTAGTGTCTTTGCATTCTACGCTACGCACAATTGCTTCATGGGTATGTCCACAGTCCACAAGAGATTGGAAAATCACGACGACGATGATGACGATGACGATGAGGATGACGTCGACGATGACGACGACAACGGTGAGGATGATGACGACAACGGTGAGGATGACGATGACAACGAAGAGGAAAATGATGATGATCATTTGATGATGATGATGATGATGATGATGATGATGATGATGATGATGATGACGGTGATGATGATGCTGATGAGAGGTGTTCTGAACGCCCGCGGGCCTACGGGCTCTACGGGCTCCACAGGCCCCGCGGGCTCCACGGGCCCTGCGCGGGCCTTGTGTATGGGCTCTACGGGCCTACGGGCCCGACGGGCTCTGCAGGCCCTACGTGATCTCCGGGCCCTCTCACCTCTACGGGCTCTCCAGGCTTTACCCTAGGCCACTTGTTTCCAGACATTCTGAGAAGCTAATCTTTCACATGGCTTTTGTACTTGAAAGGGACGCTTGGACGAAACCCTTCAAGGAACCTTGGCTTGTACAAATTTGCGCTTATAGATTTTTTTCGCACGCGCCACACATGCTCCAAACATGTTTTGAAAGTTTTGCAATGGATCATGGGGGGCTGGAAATTGATTTTATTGTGGGATGCAAAGCAAAACCTCTGACATTTATTTATTGCATCTTATTTGGCATGGTTTGATTTGTTTGTCCTGTGGTTCTGATGATTTTCTCTTTCTTTGATCTGATAATTTTTTTTACGTTTCGTTTGCTTGATTGATTTGGCCTTGGCAAACCTGTGACATAGATTTTGCATGTTCTTTTTTCATTTGTCCTGTGATTTCTGTGACATACTATAATTTATCTGTGGCCATTTTGGAATTTATCTGGCATGTTCGTTGGAATTTTATCTGCCGTATTTCTGGATTGCGTATTCTTTGCTGGCCTGGCATTCTTTCTGGCATCTTTACTGGCATGTACAATCTGATATGTCATATTATCCGACATATTCCGATATATTTATATAAATAGATAAATATATCAATATAAATATATAAATAGATAAATATACTAATATAAATATTTAAACATATATATATATATATATATACAAATATTTTTGTTGTGTGTCTCATTTTGTGCACTCTATTGTGGTTTGTTTTTCCTTGCATTTTAAATGATTTCGCGTCACTTTCTCTATTTAGCCTGGCGTCTGTCCTTATAGTCTGCCATTTTTTGGGCATCGTGTCTAGCCTGGGTGATCTGCGATCTCTACCTACCACAGTGGATTTGGAGGTGGAGATGCGATGAAAATCGTCCTGGATCCAGGAATGACGTCCCCCGAATCAATTGCGGCAGTTGCGCGTTCCCTCACCACATGGGGCCCTGACTCCTACTAAAAAAAGCCTTAAAACCCCAGGGGCGCAGACCTCTTCGCCCGATTCGTCCTGTATCAGGTCTTGATCAACATCTCATCCTTTCGGCCTAAATCATGGCTTTGGTCAAAATCAAAAAAAATCTAAATCTGAGGTGGGTCAACATCCCAAAACGTCGTCCTAAATCAGGAATGGATCAACATCCGAAAGCTTTGTCCTCAATAAGAGGGCTTCATATGGCTTCGTAACATCAATAGCTCGTTGCTGCGGGATGGTTTTTTGGATTTGGATTCTTGGACCCAGACCCACACATTCCACAGGCAGGCATCTAATCGCCACGAAAACCATCTGATTGCATGGGGCTCAGGGTTTCACCTGATCCAGAATGGACTGCTTGGTTGGCTCAGCAGCAGCTGGACTTCTTGGTCTGGGCCTTGGAGGGGCAGTTGTCCTTGATTCCAATGCCAATGGTGACCGCGAAAGCCTCACAGGCGATGCCGGGCACCAAGGACATAGCATCCACGACAGCAACCAACAGCTCCATCGCCGTGAATTCGCTGGTCACAAGGGCGGTCGAGGAAGAAATCGCTATGATGCAAAGCGAATTTCGAAAGTCTTTAATCAAATCGCTGAAATCTTGAGCCAGTCTGGCGTCACCTTTGGTGATGTTGTCTGGAGCTTCCAGGGCGTACTATGCTTTCCAATGTTCACAAACCATTCACAAAAACGTAAGGAAATAGGGCGCGGCGTACCCCCTGGCACGCACGCCGAAAAAGCGGCAAGCCCTGGGACGTGGCATGGTCAGCTGTACAAAAAAGCGTGGGTTCAACCTGGGAAAAACTACGAAAAGAGATCTACAAGGACGGGAGGCCCACGACACACAGCCACGCCCTGGCAATTGCTGCAAAGAAAAAAGGCCGGGCCCAACCCGACTTCATTCGAAAGAATAGAAATTTGAAGAAACGGTTTTGCTGCCCAAAGGGCTGAGGTACAACTTGACCATCAAATCATGATGGAAATTTGGAACTTAGTTTTGTTATTAAATTGCTGGTTTCCACAAAAATCTTACTAAATCCTTGATTTATACCGCCCCGCTGGTCAATTGCAATACCTGTCTTGCTTTCTCGGGACAACCTCATGGCCTGTTTGTTCCAGCCTTACTATGACCTGGGCTCGCAATGAGGAACATCCATTCGTCATTGAATACGCCGATGCTCAAAAATATGTTCGACTATCGAGAACCTGAAGACAGCCCCATTCCCCGTGGAACCCCGTCTTAACATGACCTGGGCTTTCTATAAAGAAAAACCATTCGGTATTGGCTCTACCTCTTTCTAAGATCGCCAGCTGCTATAAAAAGTATAGAGTGTTCGATCATTCAAACCGCGAGTCTGCCGGATTATTTCCCGGCTACAAGAATGACAACCTCATTGCCCGTGGCCTTCCCAAGCATTCAGAAACAAAAACAACACATAAAATTTCGAGAACAAAAGGCTGTAGAAATCATTCTGGGAATGCAGGCTCTTCAAAATATAGGGTCATGTGAATCCATCTCTACACCAAAAATTTTCCGACTCATTGCTATACCAGCCCATGACATGTCATCGTGTAG
>VSDK01018014.1:199178-223870 GCA_009767595.1 Symbiodinium kawagutii
TGTAGGGGTCGACGGGCTCTATGGGCTCGACATGGGCCTTGCCTAAGGGCCCTGCGGGCTCTACGGGGTCTCTGGGCCCTACAGGCTCTATGGGCTCTACCGGCCCTCTGCAGGCCCTGGGCGCGGGCTCCGCGGGCTGACGGGCCCTACGGGCTCTGCTGGCCCGGCGTCCCAGGCACCTGTACCCGATGATGATGATGATGATGATGATGATGATGATGATGATGATGATGATGATGATGATTTGATGATGATGATGATCATGATGATGATGATGATGATCATTTGATGATGATGATGATGATGATCATTATCATCACTGTCATTATTAATTTACTTACGTTTATCATTCTATAATAATCATAATCATAAATATGTTCATTATTATCATGTTGACAATGATGAAGCTTGTGTTGATTCAAACAACTGACAATGATGATGAACACCCATCACAAACATCAACCCGGCCCATGTACAAAAAAAACAAGAACCAAGCGTTCGACATGCGGAAAGTTGCTGAAGTGACATTCCAAGTTCCATAGGCATCCGGGGACCCCATGGGGACCCCAACAGAATCATCATCCTTCACTTGCAACACAGCGATGTCAGAGAGGGGATCAGCGCCCACCACATAGGCACCTCAGAAGTTGGTCGCAACAAAGCCTTTTCCAAGCAGATCAACCTGTGGCAAACAGTAGTGGCACATAGAGATTCATCAAATAGTACCTGGTACTAATATTAAACACACATATAGATAAACAATAATTAAACAATATAGAGATTAATCAAACATACAAATACACTATATTGTGCTGACTAAACATATAGACCCTTATTGTCTAATATTTGTTAATATTGGAGAAAAACATATGCATATATTGCATATTGCTGGGTTCTTAGATGATTCCATAGTGGCCACTGCGTATTGTGTGATCTACTGACTTCCTTGCAAGCTCTGTAGCGGTTGACCTGTCAGATTCTGCCAACCAAGGTCCAGTGGCCTCCAGTGGGAATTCCATATCATCACATCGTATCCTATCCCCCATGATATACCACTCGTATCCTTTCGATTCCTTTCCACTGCCACTGGCATGCCCCCCTTGGCAACTTTTTGAATCCCGCTCCAAATCAAGGGTTGGCTGCGAACCTCAATGTGAGACAATCCATAGTTCACATTGGGTCTTTTGAAACCGCCAACCCGAAACGTATGAAGCATATTGAAGCGAGACTGAGTTCATTTTTCGGCCGACTGTCAGGCGCGACCATAAACAGATCACGCGCACAAACAGTCTACATTCCTGATCGCCAAACGGCTATGGCTCAAAGTTGCTGGCCAACGAGTTCCCTGTCAAACATGGTTCTTTCTACACATAGCCACATGGCTCTCAGTTCTGGTTGACACTTTGGAGCCATAACCAGCATAGTAGTGCCCTTGCTGAACAGTTGCTCCCTGACGTTTTCCGGTGCTGTGCCAGAAAAAAATGTTTTTTCTTCAACACTGGCACTTCACTGCTGCACATCAAGCGGTACGCCCAACTGTGTATAAATATACATGCATAAATAAATAAATAAATAAATAAATAAATATATATATATATATATTAGTATATATATATATAAATGTGTGTGTGTACATGTTTGGGATGTTTATGTATGTTGAATTGCTTCTTATGATGTGCGTCAAAAACAAACACCTGAGGATGTGGAAGACATTTGGTTGACCATCATGACATGGTTGACAGGTCTCCACTGTTTGATTATTGAAAAAACTTAGACTGTTCTTTGGGCTTGTAGTTTCTCGTGAAAATGGTTCCGAAAAATAATGTGTTGGACAGCCAATTCAGTGATAGTGGATGGGGGGTTATCAATGACAATGTGCAGCAATATGAAACAATGCACAAAATCATGTAGTGTTGATAATGTGTTGTTAGCAGCTACATGAGAGGTCTTGAGGCTTAGGTATATGGGGCGTTGTCCATGCATGATTCACCCTTGCACTGGTGTTTTTATTCAGTAAACACATAATTTTTGAGTGGTCATGGAGTACCATCATCAATGGATATACCCAGCACTTCCAAAATCTTCGGTTAACGCATGTAGTTCGCAGCACTTGGGCACTTTGACGAAGTGAGCGCGCTTTCTAAAACAATCCTCGGCAGGTGCACTCACAACTTGGATGGCAGGCACTGCAGGTTGACAGCGTCAACCTGACAGATCAGTGCGGATGACAAATCACCGTCCCACTTACGCAGTTGGTCATAGCTTTGGCTCGTAGGACAACCCTATTTTCGTTATAGCGAGGGATATCGAGGGTTATTACCCATGATCATCCGAGAATTATCTGGACATGAAACTCAAACTATCCAATGTGAACCCATAGGTCGCAAGCAAGTGCACCTCAAAAAAACAATTAGGATCAACCGGATGTACCAAAACCCCAAAGGTGGTGGTTTGCTGATCGAAAATGACGATTGTGCGATGGCTTGAGGCTACACTATGACGTTTGTTTGGGATTCAAAGAAGACTGGGCAGTGAAGTGGTTTACCAAATCCAATAACGACATAATGCCTTCCCACTATTTCTAAACCTCCTAGTAATAGGGGGAAAGGATTACTTGCGGACTTTTATGGTTGGGATTAGTTGAAGTTCCCTCGAATAGTCATCCCCACCGAAGCCCCAGAAGAGCCCCAGACCTCTGGCAGCGGCTTTTGAGGTACTCCATAGGGATTCGCATGATGGTTCACCTTGCGCACGGTGCTGAGCTGTGCACTATGACACCGTGCTGTGCTTGAAACATTGGATGGTCGATTGACGGTTGATGATGGTTGATCAAGGAGTAATTAATGAATGATTAATTGTTAATTGTGTTGGTTAATCCCCGATGAAATCGTGACATGCAAAAATGCTCCGGTTGTACTACAGGTTAGTCATGGTGGAGCTCACAGGCTTATTGATAATTTCCTCGAATGTACGTGGGTCACCATTGACAAACAGTGGCGGATGGTAAAAGGAAATCTATGTTGGAACCAAGCAATGTTTCACCGGTAGAACTGGTGGTGGTATGTTAAGAGCTGGATGCTACTTGTCGACCAACCTGAATGTATATGTACAACATCTTTGCCTTGTTTCATGATAGATCATGTATAATTCCATAGTCATCTCTTTTAATCTACTTGGCTGTGGGTCAAAACCCCGTACCCCTGGTTCCCCATCATTTACCGTTGATTTCCCTATGATTTGGTTGGTCATTATAAGCCATTATGGATGGTTAACTGCTTGACCCATAGCCACTTTGTGCACAGCATATGGATGTGGCTCCATAGCCTGTGCCCCCGCTGGGTTCAAACATCGCTCGCCAGGACCCCCACCGGGGAGTCTTCGCTGGGTTTCTGCAGCAGCGCCAAACCCAGCCAGGCACTGGATGCCACGTGAGGGTAGCGAAGGTAGGTCCAACCGATGCCTCAGATGTGCTGTGACTCATGTGACTCACGTGGCTGCATTGTTCGGTGGTGAATGATCGCAGTTGAGGCGATGGTTGATGGTTACAGATGGTTGATGGTCAATGACAATTCATGATTCTAATATTTCATTGCTCATGATTCACCAGCTAATCGTCGAAGCTGACCTACAATCATTGTGATAGCTGATGTCTCATGGCGGATCATTGCCATTAATGACTACCATCATTGGTTGACGACTCATATCCGGTGAATAGTAGCTGATCAATAACAATCATTGCACTTGATCATTATTGTCAATGATTTCTGGTGATGGTGAACAAGGGTTGATGTGGTCTGATATGGTGAATCATTAGTGAAGGATCATGAGCAACAATAGTAGGGAGATAGCCCTGAATGAGTGAATGGTTCATCAAATTGGATGCCAAAACAAGCAGATAATAGTGGCTATGACAATGGACCAGTAGTATGTTTAATGTTTGATTGATAACGGCTGATAATGGTCGACTGATGGTTTGATCGCTGATAATGGTGGAAATAACCAGCCTTACCATAGAATACACCAACTTAATTGTTCTTTGGGCTATCAATGGACACTACATGGTTCATGCTGGTTAATACATGGTGCATAGTGCACATTAAAGCGATTGATTGACCATCAAGAGTAGTTGATTAATGATCTATGATGGTTCGTAATTAATTAATGGTTGTTGATGGTTCACAATGGTTTGATAGCGGCTCATGATAAGGAATACCGACCCTCAAGAATCACAATGTAATCTATTTGAGTATATCATATCCGTTACCCTAGTAGTAGCGTCATGTTGGCAGCAGTTTGGGGAGTAGCACCCTTACTGGCGTGGCATTATCTCAATCTCTTTGCTGACGGCACTGCCTCCTCATTCTAACAAGTGAAAGAAAGGAGATAGACACAAAGACTAGGAGGTAATTATTGACATGCTGTCATCAAAAGTCAATGTGTGGTTCAGAGAATCAGTAGTCGATCCCCTTACAATCATCCCGTTCAGGCTGTAGCTGCTTCCAGTCAAATTGGATCTAGAAGTTTATCATTGTATATGGGATTCCTACAAGAAACCCTACATCATGGTACTGTATGAGGGGACTCTTCACAGGTTATTCCCCTCTACCTGCCGGGATACATCAGGGCTAAACATATGTCGCATCATAATTGCAAAAGCTATGTATAAACACGCAATAGGTGCGTCTTCAGCACTTTTAACTTGGCTGAACCCCCTCTAACTATAACTGGTAGAAATCAGACCGGAGAAATGAGTCACGGGCCGACAGCTATCGCTGCCTTCACAGGCCCACTGGTTACAAGCCATACCATCCATCATTGATCAACCATCATTGATTAGCCATCATTGATTAGCCGCTATCATTAACCCCCATGGTAAACCAATTCTTAATCACCAACGAGCAATTCCTAAACGCCAACCAAATGTTAAGATCTTGACCAACTGGCGCCCACTACCTGCACGTGCGCTGCCTGTGTCAGATCCACCAGGGTAAGTTCGCTTGTGTTGGTTCTTTTGCCACGCCTGCGCCGAGGGACTTTTCCAACCAGGATCCAACATGTCCGGTATGGCTTGGTGGGGCAAACCGAAGTGGCCATGGGTCGATGTGAACCGAACAACAAGTGGCTATGGGTCAATATTAACCAACCAATAATGGGGGATAATGACCAACAAAAATAGGGAAAACAATGGTTGATGATAGGGGAACCAGGGGTGCAGGGTTTTGACCTAGTGTCAAATGGGTAAGTGACAACCAACAAAGAGTGGTTTGGTCATCTATGAGATGTTCGCAAGAGGTACGGGGCTTTGACGCACAGCCAAGTCATTACCATAGTCACTGAGTCATTTTCCTCCTAGAAATCCATGTGCTAAGTCTCTTGGATCCATGAAGCTTACTTTCTCATGGCATACCGCTGCAACTGAGGATCATCCCACCTGCTTGTTGCCTCCCAAAACTGAAGCAGGAACCGCATTGTACCTGTGGCACCCTTGTGGTTGCTGTTGGGGCCCACCTGGATGCCAGGGAAACCTAGAAGTTGTGCGCATCAACGGGCAATCACATATGGCTCCAAATTGCTGTACCCCTTTATTTGATTGGCTCCCCGCTCCCCTATTCATATTGGAGCTATGATGATTCGGAGGTACCACCACGGCTATCCCCTGTCCACAGCCACTTGTTGTACCTGGGGCCAGGGATCACTTGGAACTCATGTTGGGGTTCACCAAGTGGGACATCGAGTGAACGACAGCTGCTCAGTATTCAATTCTCAGCAATTTAATGGTTTGTTCAATTTGTTCACCAGACTCTTTCGTGGTCAAATCCACATTGGTCCATTAGTCCGGTGGAACCATTAATGACTCACAGGTTCCTCCAAAACTACATTTTGGCCCAAAGCAACGGATGTTTCAAGGTTGGCAGTTCTGGATTGAAGATGATGTTGTTTGCCACCATGGGTCCAACAACACGATGCAACCTGAGATGGGTATCATCAATCATCCATGATAATCCCAAGTGCAATGCATCACTGATAAAGTCTGATAAACATCCCACGCAGCAAAACATGAGAGCCTTTAAGGAAACGATGAAAAACAACTACAGTACGTGCTCTGCTCATTGAAGTCGATGTTTCAACAACGATCAATTGTCACTGAAGTCGATGAGTTCAGACGCACTCCACAACAAGGGATCCCTCGCAACTATCAAAGACTAGATGGATACTGGCCGACATGAACAAGCACTTCCAAGCCAAAACCTCAATGCTCATCGGTATTGAAAGACCACCCCCAGCTTTACCAGCTCAATAGCTCGTGATTTACCGCCCAAGATTGGGGGGTGTCATTCAGAGCTGGATCTCCCGTTCATCACATCGCGTTGAATTAGCACTTGGGTCGGTTCCACAGCTGATGGCCAAGATAGGTAGGTTGACCCACCTGTCTTTACCACCTCGGGTTTTCATCGGCTTTGCTTATGCTTAGTGGTTAGCTCTTCCAACGAACTCATGGCACTTGCCGTTTTCGGTGCAGCGCGTCATGGCTCACGTGTCCACAAGCTTCAGCAAGGACTTCCGGATGGATTTCAACTCACCTTCCAGGTCGATGCCAGGCAAGGCAGCGTTGCCGTACCTGGATGGATGGATGGATGGATGGACGGACGGACGGATATTTGAACTACACAAATGAAAAAGACAAATGTATCTGTGTACATGTATGTATCTATGCATGCAGCAACAGGCAGACATGTTCCTTACAATGCAACCTCTAGTAACTCTAGTAGACTGAAGAAGTGAGGAGCTGTGTCAGACATGTCGAGTCTCAAAATCATGGCACACAAACACAGGACCTTGTTGGAATGCGCCTAGCTTTGGAGGCCAAGATGCTACCAAGGATTCCAGCGGTCAAACCGTTGCTGTTTCGGTGCTTCCAAAGCGAGCCCCACATCACCCAAGCGATGACTGGTGAATCATTGTCATCACAACTGTTACTGAATGAATCACTGCGAATCAATGCTCGATCTATGACTAATCACGGCTAGCCCTTCATGAAATCCTTACGATCATTCCATTCATCTGCATCCTCCGGTGCACTGGGCACCTCTCTTGGAACATGGCAAGGGCCATCATGGCTGAAGCGGTATTTTCCCACCTTGGCAGTTGTTCAAACACGGATTCCAAAGAGCTACACACACACACATGTACAACTTAATAGAATGTTTACGCAAACGCATATCTGCGCAATAAATATAATATATATATATATATATATATGTATGCGCAAAATATATATATATATATATATGCATTGGCGCATACACGATAAAACACATGTTTGTGTGTGTAACAATAAAATGACATGTGTATAGATATATGATGATACATGTGCGTAGATTAAGTGAATACATGTGAATGCGCAGTCATGAAATGCATGTGTGTAAGTACGCGGTATAAATGCACAAGGAGATTGGTCCCTCGAACCCATGGCTTTCAAGGAACCGTGTATCTGGAAATTTGCTTTCTGTCAAAACTATTGTGGCTTTCCGACTGTAAAGAACATGAATTGACTATTTGGATGTGCCCAATGTGCGGGCAAACACCTTGTATTCAAAAGCTACCGAGGAGATGTGTTGTAAAGAGCAATGATTCAAGTTGCAAACACATATTTGTGGGAGCAAATTCACGAATTCATCAACCAGCTATCAGTGTTGACTTGTTGACTATTGACTACCATCCTTGTTCCTGGTAGCGTAGAAATAAGCGCAACCAGCCGATCAACCAGCAATAGAGCACCAGCTATTTATGGTAAAATTGAGGGGGGTGTTCAAAAAAATCTGCCATGTTCAACCACGACTATCTATCAACCACCATCATGAGTGATTCTACAAAACACTAGTGAACCAATTATATAATCACAATTAATATCACGATTCATTGATAGTAGTAGTTTGCCATCATTGACCAAAAAATTGCTACAGTAACTATTACAATCAACAAACCATGAGTAGTTGGTTCTTCAACATGATCAAACATTGATCAATCATCCATTACTATTAATTAACCATTGTTATCAACCATTGCTATTAACCACTATTAACCACTATTATGCATACTAAGCAATATGAATGCCATTCATTGACCATGACTCATTCATCCCAGTCACTGTATGCCGTTGCCCCAATTGGAGAAGCGCAGGCCCCGCAGAGAGCCCGCTGAGCGGTTGAACTTGTTGCCGATCAAGTCCTGCGCCGGTTTGGCCCGTTGTACTATAGGAAACTAGTTGATACTATGGTTCAGTAAGATTAATGGTTAACTAAAGGTGAACTCATGGTTAACTTGCGGCAAACTAACCTGGACGTGGAATATCTCGTGATATCTCGCATTTATAGCTAGTTTGTGCTGGTTTTCCTATAGAAATGGTAATTTGGCTTCCAGGTTAGTTTCCCAAAGGGTAGCTTATGATTGACAAGTGGTAAATCAAGCTCGAAAGCAAAGCTTGGTTCATTGACGCTGAAATAATGGTTTCAATATTTTGGTTGATAGTGGTGGTTGATGGATAGTATTTGTTGATTCATGGCTAATTTTAAAGAATAGCCAATGGACAGTTATGGGAATCGCAGCTAATAATGCTTGATGATGGTCCTTACGGGTTGGTAAGTGTCAACTATCAACGATGATGGCTGGTGGCCACCAATAGGTGCCTCTATACATTAAGTTCATATCATATAGTATATGTTTAATCCAGAGTCAACATTTATCAGCGGTTGTTGGAGATCGCGAAAACAACAAGTGGCTGTGGTTTTCATGCCACGCAATGTGCCCAATGTCATCAGGTTGGAATCGGAGCCACGTTGGATTTCTTCATGGCTATCGATGAGATACCCATCAAGTATCCTCATTGGAAAGGCTTCGAAGAGGCGCCTGTTGATCAACCGTGGCACATTAAGAATGACGATAAGAACAATAACAGCAACAACTAAGAACAACCACAACCACAACAACCACAACAACCACAACCACCACAACCACAACAACCACAACAACCGCAACAACCACAACAACCACAACCACAGCAACCACAACAACTACAACAACTACAACCAAAGCAACAATCAGGGCGATGCCCACATGCTTAACATCAACCAGCTTCTGCAACAACTGGTCTTCACCAACAGCAGCTTTGACTACACCACCGGTCCTGATCGGTGGTCAGCATGCCTCCATCCTCTACATCTTGCATTGCATCGCCCAACGCAGAGACCTGTGAGGTTCCAGCCAAGCTTTTAAGCCAACCACTTTCGGTGTTTGCAAGTGTAAACAATACATGACCATTGTCAGTGGTGAAATTATCTATAGTAGTTAATTAAGAATTGTTGTCAGTGGGTGATACTGAATACAATTGATCGTGATTAACAGTCAGTTGCCCAATGTTGTTCAAGTAATCATGGCTAGTAGCAAGGGTCCATCACAGTAAAGTGACAATATCTAATCTAATCCTAGCCACTTGATACTCGCACAATAGATTCAACAGCGGTGGTAGAACCACCATGATCAACCCGGAGGAACGGCGCAAGGCAACTGCTCAAGCTGGAAAGCATTGAGAAAATGGGACGCCACGAATGCCACGTACCCCTTTCGCTGGCATGGATCCATCACCAATTTTGTTCACTCGGAACCATGCGCTTCACTCACCTCTGCTCTGCCAACCAACCAGTACCACGCTTATTCATCACCTGCAATGATCATCATGAACTGAATCATGAATCAGCCAGAACTGTGACCAACAACACCATGCTGTGCCAATACTCGGTGCTAGCCAAAACTCTGTCTGATCTGGAAAGGTTAATCGATCGTTAATCTTTCATCGAAGTATGGTTAAATGGGCGCGGAATGATCAATTTCGCTTAAGTGATGGTTTGTTCATTCAATCCAGTGTATTAATTGGAAAAGCCAAGCCCACTCTTCTACAAACAACTTTATATGTTCCCAAGCACACCGCAGCAAAGAACTTGCTGTGGCCTGACGCTCTTTCGTGGTTGCACCAGCAAGAAGAGCCCAGAACCTGAACAGGAGCACAGTGGTAAACAGGGACCAAGCAGTTGCAACTTGATGGCAACCCAGTTTCATCACAAAATGAATGGTCAATGCATGGTTCACTAATGATTAATTAACTAATGCATGGTTGATGAATAATCCAGGATGCAGAATTCTGGAATTGTTGTGGACAGCATTTTTTCCAACATGATCCACTCCCAACAAAGTTGCAGTAGGACTTCGCACAGTTCTCGAATCTTGTGTTGGATGCAGATTGTAAGCTAGTCGAAGTTTCCAAATGTTTTCAATCCAAAACAATATCAAGCTGATCCGGGAACGTGTTAAAAACCACACACCAGCGATAGCTACCGCTGAAAACCAATGATGATGGTCATTAGCTATTGTTCACCACTATTTATCATCATTCATGAACCAGCAAAGCCCGCTTGTTGACCATTATATACATGCCACTATTGAGCATTAACCGCTCCTAATCAACATGACCCATGACTCACCACTATAAAATCACTAACGATTTGTTACTAAAACATTAGTCAACAATTTAGTGGTTATTCATTTACCGTACCGTTTCATGGTTCACTATTAACCATGATGGTCAAAACCGTTCATGATGGTACCACTATCTTCAACATTTCAAATATGACTCAATGACTCATCAGTAAAAAACCCATTCATTTGCCATCTGATAATAAACCATTCGTTTTTAATAGTAAACATAGTAAACTAATTCGTGATGGTTTACCAGTAGTGAATGGCTCACTGATGGTTGGTGAAAACCATTAGTAAACCATCAGTGAACCACCTGGTTTACCACCTGGTTTACCCATTGGTTAACCACCTGGGTTAGTGAGTGAAAACCATTGGTTAACTAACCCCATCATCACTCCACTCACCACGGCTGGTCTGTGCCACTGGTCACCTGGCGGCCCCTTGTGCCGTCCCGTCACTGTGCGTCCGCAGGAATGGCCGTCTTCATGGTGGTGGTGTCGCATTTCACCGCGCCGTCCGTGCCCATGGCGAAGTTATTGGAGTATCTGCCCAGTGTGATCTGCTTTTGGCAGATTGTTCAGGGCTAAGAATGGCTGAGACGAGTTGTACAACTGGAAGAACTGAAAAATGTTGAATGACCATGGCTATTGGGGACTAAGAATGGTTAAGACGGGTTCTTTAACTGTGGTTAGTAGTTGTCAATAATGGCAAATCAATTGGAAATCATGATTGATAACGCGTAAGAGTTGCTGATAATGTTTTAAAAACTTTGGTTCATGCTAAGAATGGTTTTAGAACTGTGGTTAACAACCTCGGCTAATCATTGGTTGACAGTGATTATACATCTGTATATGCACAGGTGTTCCTAGTGGTTCATGATGCTTATAAAAGGCTTTAGAAGTGGGGTTGGTAGTGGTGAACAATCGTTGATAATGGTTTTACGACTGTGTGTAAAAGTGGCCAGGAATTGTCATAGAACTATGGCGAACAGTGGCTAAGAATGGCTGGTTGACGGTAAAGGATGTGGTTCACAACTATGGGTAGATAATATTTGGATGGTAGTTGTTAATGCATCAGTTTATGTTTGTGCACATGAACATACATATTCATTCATGCATATACAAGATCTATAGTTTAGTACAAGGAAATAGCCTATGGGTTAGTAGTAGTAGTAGTAGTAGTAGTAGTAGTAGTGGTTCATACAGAAGTTGTGGCTAATTGCGGCTCCTAGGTGACTTAAACAATTGCGATCACTACTGGTGTATGATGGTTGACAGTGATTCCATAGTCGCAATTCAATGATGGTTCCATTGGTTGGAATCGTCATGGCTAGTAGCGGGGAACGCTGGCCAACAATCATGGTTTATAATCATCAATGGTTGGTGGTTTCTCAAGCCATTGTGGACACAAAAAATGATTGGTTTCTTGGCATAAATGATTGACATAAAGGATTACAGTGATGCCCACAAAGATAGAAGAAATTCAACAATTTTTCAAATAGAAGATCTCCTTCCTCATCTTGGCTCCTGGTCCATGCGGTCCATTTCAAATAGAAGAAATTATTCCCAAAACCAATAATTTCTTCTATTTGAAATGGACCGCATGGACCAGGAGCCAAGATGAGGAAGGAGATCTTCTATTTGAAATGGATTTGCATTTTTCTGCATATTTACCATGTTTTTGCACATGCCCAATAATTCAAATGAATTTCTTCTATTTGAAATGATCCAAATCCATAGGCGTTGCCGTTCCGAAAGTTCGTTTTCTTCGAGACGTGTGAGTGAAATGGGGTTATTAACCAGGTTTATGCAATGCGTTAGCCATATTCTACCAAAATTCCAGCCTGAACTGCTTTTGTGCTCTGACGTATGATGGAAATTGTTCCATAAACCATGTTTATGCAATACGTTAGCCATATTGTACAAAAAATCTTCGGTCGCAAACCTTACCGATTCTACCATATGGAGCCCTGGGAAACGAGGTTCTTGTGAATGAATGCCGAATCCCCTTTCAAATGGAAGAAATTGTGTTGATATTTTCTTCTATTTGAAACAGTACCCACTTTCACACCGTTTTTCAAATAGAAGAAACTTTCTTAATAATTTCTTCCAATTGAAAAAGTGCCCACTCGAACGCGGCGACTCAAAAGTTCCTCCTGTCCAGTTGGGTGCCCGTGGGCACCATTTCTTCGAGTACCCAGGGTTCATTTCAAATAGAAGATTGGCTAAAAAAAAACAAGTAATTTCTTCTATCTTTGCGTCCACCACTATATCACTGTTAACTAGGGGGTCTCCTATGACTTGAGGAACACCCCCTAATAATGTTTGTACAGTAATGAAGGCTCCTTGATTTGCTTGTTTCTTGTTGAGCAACAAGAAACCAGTCTACCAGGACTCTTGATCTGTCCTGATCCTGGCTACAGTACTGGCCATGATTGAGAAAAGATCGGCTGATCACCTATCAACTGCTAGATGGCTATGGGTCAATATGAACGATCAGTAATGGAGGATGATTCCCAACAATAATAAAGAAAGCAATAGTTCATACCAGGGGTACAAGGTTTTGACCCACAGCCAAATGATGCTAGATGCTCCCCTTAGTCAGCAGCATTTCTGCTGCCGTACACCCGAGTCAGAAGGTGTTGGTTCTGCCGTCGTACACCCGAGTCAGAAAGTGTTGGTTCATCTTGGCAATCATTCATGGTTGTCGCATGTTCTCACAATGACCACCTGCTTTTGTGATACATTTTGGCGGATACTTCGGTCCTGGATGTTTGCACAAAATCAGCCCCTACACCCTGGCTGGGCCCAAGCTCATACCGAAAAATCCTTCTGATTCTGAACCGTGGCTCACAAGAAACTTGAGGCTAGTGCAGTTGGTGCAGTGACGGTTGTGTTTGGGAAATTACTATGCTTGAAGTGGATCTATAGCCATCTCCGGATTGCGGTCTACACAACTTGAAAATGCAATTGCACCACCTCTGACCCTCTGCCTGTCGTTGTGACCAAACATTCCTTGCACAAATGTGCGTGCTCGATTCATTGCATCCTGGAGGATGCAACACCAACCCTCGGACGCCACCCCAGACGTTTTACTTGCAGGTTGCTTCATGAAGATGCCAAATTGGATACGGTCATTCGAACCAGGACGGTCAGTGATCCATTGCATTTATCAACCAGGCAAGGTGTTTTGTGCCAATACAGGCATCAATGTGAGATGTGAGATCCCGTGGACATCAAGTGGTGATGTCCAATCTTGATGGCAAATGTATCTACGAATCACTAGCCAATGAGTACCACACTTCCATACCCTCAACTACTTGGGGGTGAGCCCCAGGGGATCCATTCCAGACCTCAAAAACATGGTCTATAATCGTTTTCCCTAAGGGTTTCCGTTGTGAATCTCATGCTTTTTTAGACCCCTAGACTTTGTGTTACGGCAGGGTCTGACATGGTCGCCCTTTGCTCTCAAAAAATCAATCGAAACAT
The DNA here is from genome assembly GCA_009767595.1 of Symbiodinium kawagutii. Classification (NCBI taxonomy): domain Eukaryota; class Dinophyceae; order Suessiales; family Symbiodiniaceae; genus Symbiodinium; species Symbiodinium kawagutii. The sequence continues at coordinate 213,197 of VSDK01018014.1, forward strand.
GCTAAAAAATGGTCTGCAATCAACCCTGGTAAATGGAAATGCTGCAAGGTTCAGCCAGGGATTCAGAGCTGTGCAAGGGCATTTGAATGCACTTACGCAAAGGCATGCTTAAATGAAATTAAATGCGCTTTACATCAACTGGTTTGTGCCCAAACGTGGTTTGTTGCACTTGTGCCCTTGGGACTGTGCAGGGGTTGCTGCATGAACCTTGGGGTCTAAGATGGTTTGTTAGGGGTTGGTGCGTGTGGGATTCTGGCAGGGCTCAAGGTACAGCATCTCAGACCCTTTGCTGCCCATATCAGGGTCATCTTGGGAGCATTCATGGGATGAAGGTGCCATGAAGGAAGACATGGTGGGCACAAGAAGGGTACTTAAATTATTTTAAACGTGCTTAACATCAACTGGTTTGCGCCTAAACGTGGCTTGTTGCACTTGTGCCCTTCGGACTGTTGAGGCGGTGTTGCATGAACCTTGGGGTCTAAGATGGTTTGTTAGGGGTTGGTGCGTGTGGGATTCCGGCAGGGCTTCAGGTATACCATCTCAGACCCTTTGCTGCCCATATCAGGGTCATCTTGGGAGCATTCATGGGATGAAGGTGCCATGAAGGAAGACATGGCGGGCACAAGAAGGGTACTTAAATGATTTTAAACGTGCTTAACATCAACTGGTTTGTGCCTAAACGTGGCTTGTTGCACTTGTGCCCTTCGGACTGTTGAGGCGGTGTTGCATGAACCTTGGGGTCTAAGATGGTTTGTTAGGGGTTGGTGCGTGTGGGATTCCGGCAGGGCTTCAGGTATACCATCTCAGACCCTTTGCTGCCCATGTTAGGCTCATCTTGGGTCTTAGCTCATGTTGGCAGGACAGCATGCGAGTTTTCAGCAAGTTGTTGGTTGACGAGGGGCAAAAGCCTTCACCTGAGAAGAAGAAAAGGTGTACTTCAAGGAAGTATATCCCGCCTGTCCCGGCGAACATCAAGAACATTCATTGGGGGTACCAGCTTGTTTTTTTTGTTTGCTTATTTCCGCTGGCTATTTTTGACGGGCTCGAGCCCCCCAATTTTCTTTGAGATCTACCAAAGAGGATAAAAGGGGCCAAGGACAAAATAGGCCGAGACCAAGGACGAAATGGGCTAAGGATAGCATGGGCAAGAATTCATGAGCAACAAAAATTGGTTAAAAGATTGCATCTTCCATGTTAGCCAAAGTCCAGACTACATCTTTGATGATAGCCAAAGTCGCAAGGGTCAACATGGGCCAAGGACAAGATAAGCTAAGGATAACATGGACAAGAATTCATGAGCAACAAAAATTGGTTAAAAGATGACATCTTCTATGTTAGCCAAACTCCAGACTACATCTTTGATGATTGCCAAAGTTGCAAGGGTCAACATGGGCCAAGGACAAAATAAGCTAAGGATAACATGGACAAGAATTCATGAGCAACAAAAATTGGTTAAAAGATTGCATCTTCTATGTTAGCCAAAGTCCAGACTACACCTTTGATGATAGCCAAAGTCGCAAGGGTCTAAAATGGATTAGGAAGTAAGGGTCTGAAATCGTCGTGTGACCATGTTAGACCCCTCCTCCGTAGACCCCAGGGGGGGTACCATCTTAGACCCTCAGTACTTGAGGATATACACTTCCTCCATCTGAGTATTGCTCTTCTATCTGCAGCATAGGTGGTTACTTGACCAGAAATCACCCCTGAATCCTCTATAATGTGTTCTGCGCCGCCACATCCTGAACTAATGTCCTCACCAACAATATTACATTTGCTTGTCCATTTCCTTGTGAGATCTGGTGAGCTGCTCACAGTGTCACATGGAAACAGGAAGTTCTTTCCATGCTTGACATCCAAACTATTGCTTGCTATAATCCGACATTTAGAATCCAACCAATTCCTGCAATGTGACCCAAGAATCATCCAGGGTCCATTGGCAAATGATTGGCAGCTAGATATGGTTGTCAGTGCTGGTTCCTGACTTGACTAGATATATATATAAATATATATATATATGCAAGAGCTGTTGAGCTACCAGGTATGTAGGGGCTCATGGGAGTTCATGATCACCGGTCAAGTAACACCAGGTAACTCCGTGGACTTACCTGGTTGCGAGGTTGACCAGCGGTTGGCCATTCTAAAATGACCAATCAACATCAATCAACAACACTCCAAAGTGTCCCCCACCAATCCAGATTAGCTTTTAATTGGACTAGCCAATCAGATTAGCATGGAACAGCCAATCAAGAGATGGGATTAGCTGTTAATGTTCCCAGCTACCACTGGTTGCATCCTGATCTGACAGCTTCGCTGCTCTCAACATGGCGAACCTGGCGCGTCCTCGTCACCAAGGATCTTGGCCAAGGCATACACATCGATGTTGTGCCTTAGCCCAAGGATCTGGCCCATTTGCCACGGCCCGCTGTGCACGTGAAGTGGATGTGAATGGTCTCATGCTGTCAGTAGTATCCAATAAGTGTACAGTTATAGAAGTTATAGATGTTTAGATGATCTTTAAAGAAGTTATCTATTTGCAAAAGTAAATGTACGCGTAAAATCATGTTGTTGAATGTGGTTGACTTATAGTTTCAAAACCAACCAATATAACCAATACCACCCGTGGGATCCAACCACAAAATTGTATTGAAAGTCTTGAAAAAACATGCATGAGAGTCATTATTGGATAATAGTGGATTAACCCCTATCATTAACCACCATTATTGGTTAAGAATGGTTATTGACCACTACTAATCAGCCACTATTGGCCATACTCTGTATGACATACCATATACCATGTCTTAAGGAGTTGCTCATCAGAATTTCAGCAGCTTTTAAAAAGAAACACGACATCGGCATAATAACAATGTACGCATAGGGACACTGTATATTCAAATTGAGGGCATAAAACGCGAGTCTATGCATAGATACCGCAATACATTCAAATGTAATGTGACACTTTCAACAATGAGAATATATAGGCAAGCACCAGAACAAAACAATCGAGTAACCCAGTTGGATGATGAACAACCCGCCCTGCAAACACCCCGCAAGTTTTACTTCATTTATGGCTCATAGGAGGAAGCTGAGAAAGCCAGCGGATTAGTACCGGTGACCATCGTTGCTTGGTTCAGTACTTACTGTATGACCCATCAACAGACCCCAATTGTAGATTCAGAATCAGTTTTTTTGTCAGTTGATCAAATTGAAACCTGGTGTGAAAGTGAAACTGCAGCAGGCCCAGAATCTTTAAACTCCGAATAGGTGTAACAGCGGCTGCCTTTCATGGTCTACTTTTTTCATTGCAAGCACATCTGGCGAATCTTCTCGGTGTCATTCTATTAGAGCTGGTAGAAGTGCGGAGCGTTTATCAACGCATCTTCAACAAAGAGCTCTCAACTTCGAGAAAAGCCCAATATCTCAAGGGCTACGCCACAACAAAATCGTTTTCTAATGGTTTCTCAAACGAGTGACTCTGTGGAGCGGTAGTTGGCCGGATAGGGCCTGGCCCAGGGGTTGATGGTACATGCCCCGGTACTCTGGAGGGATGACACAACAAAAATGGAGCCACGATGATCCATGTGGGGATGACACAAGTACGTAGGATCCATGTGGGGATACCAAATCAACATAATTGTTCACCACAAACACCCATAGAATTCCATAGACACCGAACAAATATTGATAAATGCAATCGACTGTTCACTTTAATTGGTCATGTGGTTGCATTTGTCCATATGTTTGCATATTATTGAGGCCATCAATATTGATGAATACATTTACTTGGTCATTTTGGCATCTTCCAATGCATCGCTTGGATGACCACCATGGAGGCGTGGCATCAAAAACAGAGGTGTCCATGCAAGGCATCGCCGACAGATCCCTGAAAATGGTTGTTTGCTTCCGAACCATGACCATCAAATACCCTCTGAAAATCTAAGCTGGAAGTTAACAAACAAACCATCTATTGAGGCTCATGGATTTGCCACTTCCAAGTTTTTCAGCGAAAAACCACGTGGCAAGATGAAGGCGGAAATCTCATCGGCCGTGATGTCAACTCTCCTCAGACAATCATACAGAATCCCAGGATGAATCTACCTCCCGGAAAGGTTGGTGGTTTCAACCCCTATGTTAGTCATTACTAGGGAAAACCATGATCAAATGGGGAAACAAAGGTTGGGTTAGTAATGATTAGTCAACCTAACCAACCATTTCTTAATCATTACGTTTGGGAAAATCAAAAAATGTTTGAAACCACCAACCAAATAATGGTTCCATGTTGGACGCAATGCTCATCATTGCTAAACAGCTATGCATGATTGGTTGATCAACTATAAATGGTTGATTATTCAACTATCATCGCCAGTTGGGAAATGCTTTGTTACGGATGAGGATGACGATAATTATTCCAGCATATGTAGAAAGGATTGCATCATAAGTTTTGGCATCAACCAACAGTTATCAAGAATCTATCCCCCCATCCAACACAGACCTTCTTCGAAGGGAAACCACCATGCAGCTTGCAGGTGGTGATGGCTAGCTCCACACATCCACGCGGCGTCATGCCTGAGCTTGGCCATGAAACCCAAAAGTTTGTCGTTGCCTCAGGGAATGCTTGAGCAACACCAGCGAGGACTGGGAAGTGCCTTCGATTTTTGCAGTGGAAAAAAACACTGCGAATAACGAAAATGTTTAGTCGTTGATTGACAAGGCTTCAAAAAATATCGATATAGAATCCTATCCCCTCCATGTCACCAGTCGCTTTCAGGCTAACGATCACAGGTCGCCGTGGATTTGTATCACTGATGATATCGCAATCGAAATGTCCAGTGATGAAAAAGGTTGAGCCAATAGTAGTTTAAAATAATACACATCTCCGTCCCCGGATTCAGGTCTATTCCCCCAAAACAGCCATTCATGTCAGTACCTCGTGTAAACGTGTCCTGTGGCACGTGCTTAGGTCTAGGCAATGGATGGAGAGAGAGAGAGAGGATATGCAATTTACCTAAAGAACCCGAAACCGAACCAAGAATTGGATAGAATTGGTAGGTTTTATTTTGGAGCCTCGGCTGTCCTAAAGAATCTTGAAAAGCCTTGCCTTGTCTTTCAAGAACTTGCAGGAGTTTTCCATGGTTTTCCAATGGATCTATGACACTTGGAAGCATTTTCATGCTATCCAATAATTAATCCCCTGGTGGCAACCTGCACAATATGTTTATGTAAAAAAATCATATACGATATATTATACTGTACACATTAGTTTAGCTATTTTGATTGATGTGTTTTTTTCTGAAACATTTGCCCTTTCAAGTCTCCCGACTCCAGCCACTGTTTTTACCGGTTCCTAGCTATCATACTCTTAATACTACCTGCTACCCCTGAAATGCCTTAGTCATAACTTGAGAAAGAGCACTCTGTCTGATAGTTTGTTGACAAAGAACCGATTAACCTCTGAACAACCTGTCATTGCCCGCCATCAACCAACTAGTATAGCCATGTCGCTAGCTATTGTTACTTCATTAATACTACTATGGTACTAGCAACTAGTAACAACTATGGGACTATGGGCTGCTATACTTGTTGGTTGTCCTACTAAACAACCATAGGGTAAGTGATCACCAACTATTGTTTTATGATAAGATTTATACTACCATGATACCAACCACTCCAACCACTATGGGTTACGACGTTTTCACAACCAACTCATCCACCCGCCAGGCTGCACTCGTCTCCCTTCTTGAGAGCCGCCAGGATGTCTTGCGCTGCGACCTGACGGGGCTGCCAAACACAAAGCTGATCAGCCGTCATGAATTGTAGGAGCTAGAAACGGTAAATGTGGGTTACATGTAATATCATGTAATATTATGTAGATCATGTAGATAATGTAGATCATGTAGATCATCTAGATCATGTTCTAAATGGTAATGTCATGGAGAAACCGTACATTTGACATCATGTAATCATGTGATATCATGTATATAGGTAAAATTAGGTGAACAAATGGTATCCAAATATCTTTGATATGTAATGACTGGTAATCATGTGGCTGTGGGTCGAAACTCCGTAATGCTGGTTCCCCTATCATTAGCCATTGTTTTCCCTGTGATTTGATTGGTTAAGCCATTTTTGATGGTTCATATTGACCCATAGCCATATATAGCTGGTATATATCCCCTATAATTGTTACTTATTATCCCCTATTATCAACCACTAACCAGCTAGTTCACCATCAAGACAGGTCAGCAGCTGGAGCGTTGATCATCCGACAAAACCGCGGCACCAGATAGCAGGACTCCCCGGTCTCCGCCGCGAATTGCGCCAGGGCCAAGCCCACCCAGGCGTTGTTGCCTGGCACACCACCAGGGGGCTGAGCGGAAGATGTGATCGGCTGATGCTTTATCATCATCAGATGTGCATTTTAATGCATTTTATATTGTATCTTATTGTCACTTGTGGATGCCAGCAACTCACAGTGACCTTGCTTTGTCCTCCAACTGTCGTAAGTAGTCCTTTACTGTTGCGATAATATCCATGGCTCAGTAATGCTGTTTCTTATCACCTGGTCTGGTTGTACCCAGATTTCGGACTTCTGCCTGCGTACTTTCTTAGCACTGAGAGGCTATAGAGCGAGAGCAATTGTAAATAACAAGCTGACACAAAAGAAAAAGGCTCTGAAGAAATCAACAGTCAGGGCAAACAACCAACTTTCAAGAGACTGCATTGGTTGTTCATGCGTTCCGCCGTCAAAAACAGGCATTGAAAGAAATAGGCAGCGCTCAATATCCAAATCTCATCCCCTGACAGGATATGAGTGCCAGCTTGGTGTTTTTCAAAATGAGACAACCCCCAAGTTGTCAATCATCCTTTATCCATCATTTATAGTAATACACCAACTAGAAACTATACTATAAACCATTATAGTATCCATCATTTATAGTAACACACCAACCATTTTGGGGGTTCTCTACCTAAGAAACCACCAGTTGATCATTGTGGACCATAGTAGTACCCTTTGCATGGACGACCCCACGCTGAAGCGGAACTTGCCACCGGTGCCTGTGTCGACACCACCGTCCACGACATTTTTGCCCCAATATACACCAGGCTTCACCTCATCTGGGTGCTTGGAATGTTAAGGAGCCGTGCCGGTGACCATATGACGGGCGACCGGGTCAAGCAGTTAACCAACCAACCAACGGGGGATCACCAAGAATAATAGGGAAAACAATGATTAATGATGGGGGAACCAGGGGGACTAAGGGTTTTGACCCCTAGACATACAGCATTGGAATGCACAATTCAATGACGTGGTGGTATCTTTGTTGCGTCCTTGCTGGTTGGGTGAAAGGCATCAAAGTTGCAAATCACTAAGTGAGCAGTTGAAAAGTACATTTATTGCTGGCTGTTCTATGTGGGGTCCATTTCAAGATGCCAATTCCTTGATTGAACAACAGAATTCTTGAAGTCTGCACAACGATCCCGAGAATGGTTGGTGGTATAGTAATTGCGGTTCCAGTCATATCATGTGTATGTAGCACTTACATCGTACGTAGTTGTGCGTGTGTATTATATACGTCGATGTCAGGATGACATCATTGCTTGTTGCATATGTATACACTAGTGGCAAGTACAAACAAAAGTCAGTAGAATATAATTGCTTAGAAATACCGACCTTGTGTATTAATGTTTGGTATAACCCTTGCATTTTCTTATCAACTGAATCGTACAACTATAGGGAAAACATAGGGCAAACAACAACAACAACAACAACAACAACAACAACAACAACAACAACCCTACAAGAACAACAATAAAACCAGCAACAATCAAATCACAATGCACATGAGCACTCAAGCATGTAACGCAAAGACACTGCCGCCACCACCACCACCACTACCACCACCACCACCACCACCACTACCAAAACCAACAATAACAACAGCAACAACAACAGCAACAACAACAGCAACAACAAGTACAGTAACAAGAACAATATGAGCAATAACCAGAAACGACAAAGCGAGAATAGCAACAACAATATCACTACACATAAGCAACATAGACAACCAATCGTAGATGGTGCTTTCTACAACAACCATACTGCTTCACAAGTCTTCACTGTATGTGTTATAATCAAATCCTTGATGATAATCTTAAAGTACCAATAGTTGTAAATTAAGGTCAACAGGAATAATCTATGAAGTATGCCTTAGTAATAATCTATATGAGCGGTGGACTTTATTATAATTTATTTATTGTTGGTTGCAATTACAAAGATTTGCGGGAAGTTCCTGACTCGTTTTCCAGTCCCGTGCTAGTTTTTACAAATAGACTCGTTTTCCAACGGCGCAGTTGCCTTTACTTTATAAACGTTACATGTTAAATGCCTAACTCGTTCTCGGAAAGTTCCTGACTCGTTTTACATGCGAATTCTGGATATTTGTGCAATTCCCACTTCCATCCGAATATTAAACTATTCATATGTAAATAAAAACTGTTGCTCATATAGTAATAATTATCTATGTTGTTGACATGGTGATAGATCAATGATTTCTACCACGTGACCGGGCTTTGGGATGCTAACATGCCATGCTCGAAGCCTCGTCGTCGGTGTAGGAGGCAGCCATCAGAGTCAACCAGCGGCCTGGCCACCGATGGCGACCCCCAGCCACCACCGCGGACTTATGCGAGGTCGGCATGCAGGACCTAGGAGACCCCTTGGATGACACCATGACCTGTTGAATGATGTACACATCCAAAAAAGCCACAACCAACCAGGGTAGTTGGGGCCTGTAAGTTGTTTGATGATACTTGTATGTCTATCATTTCTGTATCAGATACGAATCCTGTGACCATTGTCCAACCTGCGCAATATTCGGTTGCAATGACAACAGTTGAGGCCGAAATTATGTGCCGTGAATGCCACTTCAAAAAGCAAATGGTACCGTTCAGTGGCTGAAATAAATGAACTGCATACAATTGCGTCCAGCGGCGATACCCACGATTCTTGAAGTGGAACATCCCCAACATGTTCAACGATAAACCATTCAGATCTTTGAAAGTACAAAGCATTCATGGCAAGAACTGCCAGGTGGTTCGTGGCTTTCCACTACCCCTGGGATCCCGGAGGATTGTAGGTACTCCACGATGCTCCGTGCTCGAGATTTTTGGGGAGGGAGAGCTCAAATCGATTATCCGCTGGTCCCCGAGGCGCCTGAAGGCAATCCATCTTGCGCTCCAAAGGTCACCCTTGGAACCTTCTTGGGAGGGTACATCCTCGGCTTCGACAAAACTCAGCGTTCACCATGAAATCTCGGGTTCGGGTTGGATCTGCTTCTGGCTCTAGAGATTTCCAATGACCGTACAACGTGCACAAATGGGGGTTTCTCAAGTCATAGGGGACCCCCCAAATCATCCAATAGTAGCCATTTATAGTAATAAACCAGCCATTTTTAGGGGTACCCTATTTTGAGAAACGCCCAAATAATGAGTTCTATTTCCAATGGTGATCAGGTTCGTGCACAACCGAAAACTATATATGCCTTCAACATTCTGCAACTATGTGCAACTATGCTTGCATGCAAATACTATTCTTGCAACCATGCGTGTACTATTTATGTAATGTATAGACAAATTGAGTCACTTGCCAAGATGTGTCTTGTCTTTGCCCTTTGCCCGTCCAAACGAAGCCAAAACAAAAACCACCAGATTCATCAATTTCATGAAGACTGTGATCTTTTCTGCAAGGAACTGGTGGATGAAAGCATCCAAGATCTCTCGAGCAGCCGAGATGTTTCCTCTCTTGGTCAAGTAAATGGCCTCGGTCAGGGTCCAAACAAATAGGGCTAGCTATTGCGGTGCCAAGTCCATTGAGGTTTCATTTCATAAGATATCATATCACAACGAGGTATTGGCCACCATCGCGCCTACCCTTCTACTAATTGCTGCGTCAAAATATTTTCCGTGCCACCAAATTTATTGGGATACTGTATCATCTTTGAATTCCTCCTCAAGGCAACATCGTGGTCGAAGGCCAGGGACTGATGACCAGAAATCTGGTGGTGGGTGACCTCAAAGTACAGCCAGTGCGTGTTGTTTCTCTAATTGCTCATCAACAGTTGATATTACTTATTATCACTTACGATGATGATGATGAGGACGACGACGACGTTCCCAAGGATCCCATCAATGACCTTTTCACTTTGCAAAGAGGCCCCACCCCGGTAACATGACCCACTGGCGTGGCTGGCCGCGTGCCGTCGAGCTTCCGCGACCGCATTGTCATACACATCGAATCTGCAGCGTTGTGACGCCCCGTACTCCGGGCATTGTTCCTGGTACGGCGATGGTCGAACAGGTCAATGATTACCAAGAACATTAAGTTGTACTAATAGGTATATAAGGCAGACGCCTCATCTGCGACTACCGATTTATCTCATCTGCGACTACAGGAACCCCCCCTGATTTTATCTCATCCACGACTACAGATTTTATCTCATCTGCGACTACAAGGCTCAAACACAAGGGCAGGGTGGGGTGGAGTGGGTGGGGTGGGGTGGGGTGGGTGGGACTGATGACGTTCGTGTCTCATCCACGACTACAGACTTTATCTCATCTGCGACTACAAGGCTCAAACACAAGGGCAGGGTGGAGTGGGGTGGGTTGGGGTTGGGTGGG
>VSDK01018014.1:236659-325111 GCA_009767595.1 Symbiodinium kawagutii
CCCTACATTGCCTTTCTGACCAAGGATTTACAAATATACATATATATATATGTATATAAATGTCAATAGTTTGAGCAATTCTACAAGGTGAGAGCCCCCACCAGTTTCTGTTGTTGAGTTGTAAGCCCATATCACCAGCAGTTCAGCCCACCAAGTAGCAAATCCATCTCAAACCATGCCAAAATTGACCACAAAAAACTCGTTGTATCATTATGGATCTCACGTTCCGTCACTTCACCGAACTAACAGTGCTGTGGGCTTTCATGGCTCGCAATTGCAACAATAGGTTCAACATGGTTCAACCAATATCGCACTCACTTGCGCCTTGAAATGCATCTCATGTTGCGAAACATGCAATTTTTATTCCTCGAATTTGAAAAAACAATTCCTGGTTGGTGGTTTCACTCCCTATGAAAAATACTAGTCGACCAACCATTGGTTAATAACTACTAGGGAAAATAAAGAATGTTTCAAACCACCAACCAGATTTCATACGGTGGAAGTGTGCGTGTATTTATTTGCCCTGGACCGAGTAAAATAGAGCCTGAAATAAACCATACGACAACGACAATCCAGCATATCAAGCAGCCTTGCTGGCGACTGATGACATAGCAGCTTTATTGCTGAGATGCCCTGACCATTTGATCTCTGTAACGGCCAACCGCGTAATCTGAAAATATTGAGGTGCAAAGACTACAACTTGCTTACTGGATTTCACTGCAAAGGGTGACCCCGGCCTCATGTTGATGGATCATCTGGTAATGATTTTTGTGCTGCATGGTTCGGACCACAACATCCAACAACATTCCAGCAACTATTTGGGCAGTGATCAGTTTGCATGCTGAGACAAGGTGGTTCATTCTAGGATTCTCAGTTCGCGCATGTCGATGATCAAATAAACCGAATGGAAATTGCCAAGGAACCCAGACTTGACCAAAAAACTACTTTTCATTCACTACCTTGGTTGATTTGATGAACACCCATATGATTGTGGTTCAGTGCTGCCATTGCCCTATTTAATCACCAAGACAACCATCAACCATGACTGCAGTGGCAAACATGTTAGCGTTGCTGGGACTAGCCCGCGCGCGCAGCTGTCGAAAAGAAACACCTTGGTACACAGTTTGGGGCGACCGACATAGTGGTGCTAAACAAGGAGGAGTGCTGAAACCATAGGAAACCACTAGCCCATCCAGATGAGGCACTGCTGTGCGTGTCACTACCATAACTAAACATGCATAAACCATCATAAACCACTAACAAATCAAGAAACAAACCACTAGGCAATGTCTGTCCCTGTGGTGCACGTAGCAACAAAACGGCTCGGTTTATATGCCAGGGAGGGCCGGAGTTTCCCTGCAGCAGTTGCGAAAAAATCTGTGGCATCAACATCATAAATAATGTAAATATGAAGGCTACCTGGCAATTATTTCCCGATTGCGTGAGAAACATTGAGGGTACTACCACGCAACACGAACCTCATAGGCACCTCAATGTAGGTTGGGGTGCAAATCACAGTCGCCTGAAGATGGGTTTTGGGGACCCGGGATTGGTGAAACAAAAATAATTTGACTCATCCACCAACCATCAACCAACAGTTTGTTTGACATTGACAACCAGTAGGCTTTTCCGTCATAATATCCGAAAGATTGTCAAGTTAATTTTGCCTAAAACTGACGATTTTGAAATTGTGTTTATGAATACCCCAGTCATCTACAGCCCCTGCTTTGCTGTCCCACTGTTTTCTGTCGGAATGATAACCATACAGGTGGACTATCTCAACATGTTTCCTCAAGCACCACCTGATTGATGCCTTGGCACCCCCGTGCTATTTTGATACTGGCGTGACATCTGGTGGGCAGTCGCAATGATGGTGCCTGCTATGATTGACCGTTGTCAGATAATTACGAAGCACTACGGTTGACCATCGATGATGAAGCAGTTGGTGATGCGCTTCTTATTGACCATCAATGAGTAGCTATCAGTGGATGATTGGCAACCATCGCCAGTCACCAGTGACCATTGAATCAGTATTCATGGCTATCACTGTTGGGCGTCAAAGAGCTATTAATCATTGATACCACTCTTGACCATCAATGATCATTCAAATCACATCATCGACCTCACTATTTGACCATCACAGTTCTTATTGACCAATGAAGCTTGACCATCCTGAAAACCCAGCTGCACCCAGAAGGGAGCTGCTCACGCCCAAATGCTGCAGTTCTCAGCTTCCACCTGCTGATGCAAGTGCAGTGGTGAGCCCTTGTCCACCCGCTGGTGTAAAAATCAGTGATAGCTCAAGGTGGGGAGAACCAACAACACTGGAAGCAACATGAGGACCGGGATAGCAGTAACCATCCATGGTTTAAGTGATGGTGTCAAGCACTGATGCAGTCATGCTGCTGCTTCAACAGCGGTTGATCACCCGGAAAATCAAACAACAATCAAACGGATACGCCAACTAAATGGATACAGTATATCCGCAAGCAAGAGCAGACCGGTATTGCTATTGAATCAATACCAATGGCTTACTGTGAATGTCTATGATGATGCCAACAATGGATGCCATTGGGACCGATCAATCATCCCAGGCAGATGCACGTATGTTGACTCCTTCACAGCAAGAAGCCGCCACGCCTAGCCACGCAGCCCACTCGATGGATTCCACTCATCGCCCAACTGACCCGGGGTCCAGTAGGACTTGTCGTCATGTGTCACCATCATAAGTTTATTGTTAACCCACTATCGTTGACCATTCAACTAGTGATAGTAACCACTACTATTATCTAGTGTCAACTATTGTTAACTACTACAGCTAGGGATTGACCACTACCACTCTCCACCACTAACCATATCAACCCGTACCGACCTCGCAGTCATCGAGGAGTTGCTCTCGGATGTCCTGACAACGTGGTGCAGCTAAGAAGTTGCTAATGACTCCACTATCAGTGATTAAGCTAAGCTTGGATCATTCAGCTACAGTACATTGTGGTTAATTACTGGAGTTAATGCTATTAAGATGAATGTTTGACACTGATTATATAATCAATCATTTCGTAATCTATGATTATTAACCAGTCTTTAACCAAGATTAAATACAAACGGATACATACTAACCCAATGTTTAATAGCAGTGAAATGGCTTGTTCCATGTTTCTTACACTTGTCAACAAGAGCACCTATCTGTTGAAAAGCATTGGATGAGTGTTGACTGTTGGGAATGACTTGGGTTGATGGAATTAGCACCTTTTCAGGCATGGGAATCACCACCAAACCCACGGTTATGTGGGAAGAACGAAGCAACTGACACTAGTTCCAACGCAGGTTCTGCATTCATTTTGGGATGGTGGTGAACACAATTGCGACTTCATCCTGTGCATAGGGGAAAACCATGCCCAGAATCAAGGAGCAGGTTGCTTGACCATGTCTAAGGTTCATATCATTTGTATACGGTATTACTTTACACATATGCACATATATCTATGTAGAAACATTATATAACTACACATGCACATATAAGATCATATTAGTCCTTACAAAAGTACGACCCTGTATAATGCCATTCTGTAATTACGCAGTATAGTATACATTACTAAGTTAAGTACATCCGTACCTTATCTGCGCGCACAGTATGCCAAAACTACAGCACGTTTTGTTGCATCAATACTTGGCATGCCATAACACAGAAGGACAAATCATCACACGTGTTTATCGCCTGTCGTACTGACCCTTCAAAAGCCTCATTACAGTCATGTCTTTATCAACAGTATCCACCATGCTTACTGAACTATCAGCATCAGCATGAGCAGCTTGGCAGCGTTGCACCTTTCGACCCCACCACTGACTTTCACTGACCTAGAAAATCACTGTTAGCAGCAACCTTAGGACAGGAAACAACTTCAGCCCCAACCCTGACGAAAAAATAATGCGGCTTTCCGCGCCCTTGCCATCACCAAAGTTGATGGGTGAAAATCGATCAGTTTGGTGGCAAGCAACTTGATGGGTCAACCTCCAAGTTGGGCTTCCCACTTCTTGCTTCCTCAACCAGCGTCAACCAGCTTCCCGGCCTCAGCTACTGACAGGATGAGCCACTGGAGCACCAGAGCGCTGCGAAGCAAAGCCATGGCGCAGTTTCAACGGAGCCTGGTGTTATCACCCGTTGCTTGGGAAGATCCGTTGCCCCAAGACTCATCAGGACCTCATGTGGAGCACCTGAGGCGTTGGAAATGCACGGACTCCTCTGACACCACCTTCTGCAGGACTTGGTGTGGGCCACATATCTAACGCTGTCAGAACCAAAATCATGCGTTGGCACGGGTAAGAGCGAGTTTCTCCTCTCCAAGCAATGAAGTATCAACAAACAATGGTGGTAATCACGGGGGGGATGCAGTGTGTGGGCCAGTCTGAAGCCCCCCATGATGTCACAGAAGCTTTTGACGGGTGAAAAGGAGCTGCGGCTGCGACTTTGCAGAAGATCATATTGCCTCCGTCAGCCTCGCAAGGAGCCCTTGATGGAGGAGAGTGACCGGCCCATTGATGGATATTATTGTACTCCGTCTTACAATCCCACAAATGGCTCATGGTGGTTCAATGACAATGGCCATTCATGATGGTTGGTTAAATGATGAATTCTAACTGGTCTCTGTCAAAATCAAGAGCTGCCAAACCATTGGTTTTTGGAGAACGTAACGTTCCCAATCAACGGATTTTCGATTCCCCAGAGTCTGAGAGGTTGGTCCTCAAAGTGCGGCTTTTGCAACCCTTCCCCTCAGACTTCAACTACACTGTATAGTCAAGACTTGGGATGCCCTGGCAGAAATGCGAGCCATCTAGTAATTCAGGAACCTCCCAAAACCCCTACAGCCGGCTCTCAAACATAAATACAAAAATTTAATTTGTTCCTTGGGATGCTTGTTCAAAATATTTTCGAATATAAATACAGGATCCTCTTCATGAATGCATGTGTGTGTGTGAGTGTGTATTGATGCATGCACGTGACATACGGTTTGATATATATATATATACACAGTATCTATCTACATCTATCTGTATATATAAATATATATATATATACCGGTATAACGAAACATGTGCATACAAATATTATTTATGATCCAATCTGTCGTACACAGCGTTCCCACTTCCAACCCCAAACAAGAAGTAGCCAAGCATATAACTCATAAGCATAGCAAACCATATTTCATGGATAGTTTTGCGGACAAAACAATACAGGCTTCACAATAGCAAGCACAGCAGCAACAACAACGAGAGCAAAAGGTAATACCTTCAACATATTCTTGGCACAGCCAAAACAACCACACCCTGAGTGCAGCACCCAGGGTGACATGCTCATCATCGCCTCCTTCTCCCTGCAGAAACACCACAAAATGCCATTGGATGGGTACAAATCAGAAACAAGGTCGACCAAATGAAACCCACAAACTTGGTCATGTTGAGTGGTAAAGCACCCAATTTTAGGGTCATCATTTTGACATGTTGTGGGTGGCCGTCATGACAAAGGTTTTTTCAAAAATTACCCTCATCTCATCAACAGGAGCGATTCCATAAGTGTAGGTAAATCCAACCAAGCGACCAAGCAACCAAGCAAACTGGTACCGGATGTTTTGGGGGAAAATGTCTGGGGGATCTATTGACCTCTCTGGTTGATCGACTACAAAACGGAGAAAGAGGAGCTTCTAACCCTCTCAAGAGACTTTGGAAGTATGAGCGCGATGCCACAACTTGGTTCATGCTTGGTTGAGTTGCTTGCAATATAGGTCCCCAACAAGCTTTAAGTTGATTTGTAATTAACTTGGCTGGGGCTGACCACAAGTTCTACAGGCTCATAACCCAACTCCACCCAACTCATAACTGCTGCTGCGGGCCCAACTTGTGGGTATAGATGGTATGGTGTGGTAGATCCCATCTGGCAATGAATATGCATCTTTTAGAATTATCATTTCCATCGCTAGGTCCCTTGGGTCAAGCCATCAATGGGCCAACCACCCACCAAAACTGCCCAGCTTGCTTCCAGTACAGCTGTCAACCATGAGAACTGACAATGGAGGCTTTCTGCCTAGACATGTGACATGGATTCCAACGTCATGCCAGATTCTCAGGTCATTAATTCCCTACAATCGACAACACTGGGTGGGATGAGTGGCTTTTAACGATGCAGCATGAAGTCCGAACATATGCACAAACTCTTGGTTTCCCAAGCAATATCTATCGTAGATCATGTAATCGAGCCTGTTGCAGCTATCGCCGGTGTCAATTGATCCTAATTTACAATCATTGCGGAAATATGATGTTATCGTTGCGCATACATATTCTTATGTGCATGCACGTCGCTATAGATAATGAACAGTAATTATATTTAATATTGCGACATTGGCACATTATGAATGATTGAAAAAATATCTGTATGTAAATATGCAGCATTATATATGTATACATGTATATACACACATGTATGTCGATGCGCACATGTGTATACCTACGTAGATTCGCATGTACACATTCACAAATCAAAAACACCTATGTTTACATACTACCGTGTGTGTGCGTACATAAATAAATGAATATACATATATATATATGTATATGTATATATATGTATACATGTACGTCTGCATGTCAATGTCAGTGTGCGATAGTGTGGACAATGGATGACAATCGTGCACATGCATATCGCCTTCCATATCCTTCGGGCTACCCACTCTTTGCACCAAATCCGCTCACCACTGCGCACTGCAACGCCTTTCTCAAGAAGGTCACATGTGGATCCTTCAGCTCGTTGACCACGTGGAAATTGGTAACCACCTTAGCGAGACAAACAGAGACGTCAAGCAGCAGGGAAGACTGATTGAGGTGATTGGATGCAAGCTGTTGGTTGGATTATGATTATATATCATGGAGGTCATGATTGTGATTGATGACTAGTTGGGGTTGATTTCAACAAAGATCAACAAAGGTATGAGAGTAGGGATTGATCAATCTCGACTGGTTGATCAAATTTGATCAACGAGGATTGTGGTTGATCATGATTGTGATTAAACTATGATCAATGTAGACTAGGTGATCAAGAATAGATATCATCGGTGGTCTCCTATGACTATCGGCAGGTCATTTCCTAAGTTCAACGGATTTTCACGATGATTCTTGCCCAGTGCCTGGGAACCAGCTGTAATGAACGATTGAATTCCCAACTGGGATCTGCTTGGCTTCGCCAGGTGATCGCCAATCCAGGGACTGGTGCTGGAAACCAGGGACTGGGTCAAATTAACTGATGGAGACCAGTCGGGTTGATGAATGATCAAACCTGGGTCTTTGGTTGGTCACTGGCTGATATAAGGGGCATGTGATATATATATATATATATATGCATTACTAGCCTTCCAACCTCTTGGCCTCTATTCGAGCACATTCACACTTGTTTTGTGCCAGGGCCAAGGGCCGTCTGTAGAAAGGCAAAGCAATCGTCACTTTCGGAGATTGCTGTAGCCACAAGTTAAAATGTAGCTACCTAAGAAAGGACCTTCACGTCCAAAAAGCTTTCACCTCTCCATCACGGAGGAGGGGAGAGTCGGAGGAGCTCAAAAGCTACCGGTTGTACCGGCTATCATGCATGACCCTCCTTTGGAGTTAACCATGCATTACTAGCCTTCCAACCTCTTGGCCTCTATTCGAGCACATTCACACTTGTTTTGTGCCAGGGCCAAGGGCCGTCTGTAGAAAGGCAAAGCAATCGTCACTTTCGGAGATTGCTGTAGCCACAAGTTAAAATGTAGCTACCTAAGAAAGGACCTTCACGTCCAAAAAGCTTTCACCTCTCCATCACTCCACGCGCCCCAACCCGGCTGCTTTAAAGCGAAGCTGGGCAGCTCGGATCAAAGGCTTGGCTTGAGGAGGTATGGAGAGGGAAGCATATTCTTGAAGTCCCTGGTCAAGGTAAAGGCGGGCAGTCTGCAAATGCTTCCACCTTCCTTTCTCCAGAAGTTGGTCCAAAGTAATGCCTTGACGGTAGTTGGAAGTGGCTCCTCCCCGTCTTAAGCTGTACGGCAAGTAGTGAAGACTGGTTAATCCCAGGTGGGAAACCACCAGTTTCCAGAGTTCTCTGAACTTCACTACGGAAGTCAAAACCAAGTGGTCTTCAGGGGCTTTGCTTTGGCAAAGTCGGCGCAAAGCGTTGATGCCGACAGCCTCCTCGATGATTACTTTCTCCCACAGCAGCTGATTTCGCTGCGTTGTTTTTGTGTCTTCTAAGAAGATCACTGCACTTTGTCCTTTGCGATGGGGCAACACCACGTGTTTTCGACGGAGATGAAACATTTCGCCAGTCCGGAGGAGCCCGCAGAAGCCAACCACACTAACAAGAGCGAGCTCTGGCCACTGCCACTCCATAAGGACCCCGCAAAATGCAAAGAGCATCTCCGGATCCAATGGTGTTGCCCGGAGCGGTTGCTCCAATCGCCCCCACAAGGAGAGCAGCTTCCAAGGACCTTTAAGTTGCCCCTTGAGGGCAGGTTTGTGAAACTGAACCGCCGCCACTGCATAGCTGGCAAAAGTTTTTGTGTCTCCTTCTTCCCAAAGATGTTGAATATATTCATTCAACACCGCCTCCATATCAGTCCCTTGAAAGAGCTGATGGCGAGGTTTTCGAACGAAGGTGGCCAGCTCCTGCAGTGACTTCTCATAACGCTCTTGTGTGAGCGGTGAAACCTTCTGTTCATCTAGCCGCCCAATCTTTTGTCGCTCCGCTTTTCGTTCTGCCTTTGTTGCTTGGTATTTAATGCTTCTTGGCATATCTTCTGGATGGCTCATCCGCCGGATTCAGGCGTGAAGCAATCCACGCCCAAAGTGGGTAGGCGTTGAGTGCCAAACAAAGGCTGTGAACTTTGCGAAGCAGTCGATTGATGCGGCGTGATGAACTTCGTCCTTTTGTCAAAACTGACACACAGATCTGAGAGTCACTCAGATGCATGAACCGGGTGGAGTGGAAGGTCTTGGTGCGGGCTCGCCATTCAAGCGACCGCAAAATGGCCCTGAGCTCGAGCACATTGATGTGCTCACTTTGCTGCCAGGGGTAGCTCTGAGCTACCTTCCATACCCACCGGTCCGGGTTGATCGTGGTACGGACCACTGCATCAGGTTTGTAGGCCACCTGAAGATCCAGGCGGACATCACTTCCACGAAATTCGGTGCGCCTCAAAAAAAATTGATGCACCAGTCTGATGCCCAACAGCTTTGGGTCTTTCCATCCCAGGTTTGGATGCTGAGAGATTCTCAGCCATTCCACTCGAGCAGGCTGCAATTCTTCGCAAGCATCACTCAGCTCGCCCGCGCTTGCTTCAGCTTCTCCTTCTGACCCAGCAGCCCTGTCTGTCAGGGCTCCCATGGGTCCTTCTTTCATCTCTTGATGCCACCTCCGCAGGATCTCTGTAGATCCCAGAGGATCAAGTCGAACCCCCGCACTCCATAGCCAGAGGTCGAGGAGGCACGCCACAGTCACGGCGTGGAAGCTATTGCCCAAGCAGGCCTGCCTCTCTACCTCCTGCGCTGATGCCTCCTTTGCATCTTGAGCTTCCTTCTTGAAGAGAGCCTCAGTGTACCCAGTGCGGTACCCCATCAACCTCTCTCTTTCCGTAGCACTTGCCACCCGAACTTGTCCAGGAAGCTTCTTGTTGTGGAACAAAAACTGCTCTCCGTAAGTATACGGAGGAAACTTCATCTCGTCTTTTCGCCAAAGCCCCAACGTGCTTTCTGAGCACTGAGCAATCCCCGCTGGCGCCGGGGGAGGCTTCTTCCTGGGGATAGCCCTTGTAAACGTGGGCAAGCGTAGCTCTTCATCAGCTTCGCCGCCCCTCCATCGCCATCCCTCATCTGCAATGAGTTCCATCGGTTCAGTTGGCCCTTCAAAGATCACTTCATCATACTGGTCCGACACCCACCTGGTGTAACTTGGGTGGTCCAGCATTTTCAAATTCGCCCAGAACAAGCGAGGCCGGCGCACCCGTGAATGGTGACTGCTGCAGGCCTTCAAGGGCTTGACCCCCAAGCATCGGCTCATCTCTGAAACATCTGCCTCGTCTGCTACCACATTCTCCACGAAGTTCAGGTACCAGATTTCCATCTCTTGGCAGATCTCTCCCAACCATTGTTCAATCCTCACCATGTCATAGAACAGCCTCGACCTTGGATCATCCAGGTGCTGTCTTTGCGATGAGAGCTTTGAAAGACCTTGGCACGGAGATCCTCCCCCACTGATCACTCCGGTGATGCCAGGGATCTTTCGGAGGGCTTGCTCAAGGTCTTTGCGAGTGACCTTACTCACATCTGGCCACAGGTCACATCCTGGCCATCGCACCTTGTGAAGATGCCTGCAATGAGGGTCGCTCTCCACCACGATCAGATGATGAACCTTCACCCCCGCCAGTTCCAAAGCTCTGGATAAACCTCCGATCCCTGCAAAGCAGTCTATCACCACAATCTTCTGCGGATCATCTTCCAAGCTTTCCGTTGGCTGCTCTTCCAAGGCCTCCTCTACCGCCAAGGAATCTCGAAGCCCCTGCTTTGTCAGTTTGCTCCCATAGACCATGCCCCCACCGCTTTCACTAGCGTCTGAGGCTGTCACAACTTCATTCAGTTGCGCTCGAAGGTCTGTGAAGCGCAGGGGCTGACTGAATCCAGCCAATAGCACTTCCTCAACGCATTTCGCATCCAACTTCACCATTGCGTCTCCATCACTGATTGTTTTCCACAAATAGTCAAACAGTGCGAACAAGGGCCTTCGGAACTGCAGGGTGTGCGTTTCTTTTCCCATGAAGACTTGCACTGCCTTCCGTGGAACTTCATCCTGCCTCAAGAGCCAAAACCCCAACGAAGTGGAGTCTATGGCCCGCTTCATGGCCCCTTTCAAAAGGCCTGCGTCTCCATCCAAGACAGCTCCCAATTTCTCTGCCTTGGCCGATCGCTCTTGAGCCTTTTCTAAACTCACAGGGATCCCCCAATGAGCATATGCTGCCCTCAAACGCTTCTGTTCCTCAGGGGGGTTCCCCGAGAGTTCTTCAGCAACTCTCTTGTCCATTACCTCCACCAGGCTCATGTCGTCCAGGTAAAGGGACCAAAGGCTGCTTTCCATTTCTTGGTCCGGAAACACGGAGTCTCGCCGTATCTCGCACTGCCCCAGCAGTCCGCCCCCACCAGCTAGTGGGCTGCGAAGCGCAAGGCGGCGATGAGCATGTTGGAGAATCCCAACTGCACTTGCCCACCCCATTGGTAGGACTCGGGCTCCGATGTGGACTGACCCAGCTTTCTCGACTCCAAGCTTCCTCCAAGGAACCTTCGGCCCAAACGTCATCAACCTGCTCCATCCAGGTGGCAATGCAAACAGGTAGAACGCTGCCACCAGGTCATCCGCCGATACCCTCAGTACTTTGCCACCTGGCAAAACCACGTGCTGTAGAGCTGGTGCTCCAGTGACGGTGCGCACATCGCCCTCCAAGACTTTGGTCACCGAGTTGACCCCTCTAAAGTCCATGATCAGACGGAGCACCTGCCTCTCGTCGGGGAGGAACTTGTTGGGCTTCACTACCCCAAAGGCCCCATTGGTGAGCACCTTGCCCCTCATCACGTAAGGGTCTTCCACGGGCTCCACCAGTCCTCTGTCTAATAGCTCCTTTGCTATCAGTTCCCATTGCTCTTCCGTTGCGTGGACTCTGGGAGCAGGTATCTCATCGGGAAGCTCTTCTTCGGGCAACAAGTTGGATAGAGGGTCCTCTAACTTCCTTCTCAATTCGCCCTCGCACAACTCAGCAAGTGGAACGCTTCCCCCATACCCACTAGGGGGTAATCCGGGGAGGATCTGTGCCAACGTCAACTGCTGCCCCTTTTCCACGATCTCTCCGTGGTAACTTATCCTCACGTCACCTAATTTCGCTCCCCATTCTCCCACCGGGATAGACCGGGGCACTTTTTCTTTGCTCTCCGAGGTGTCATCCATGAACACCTTCACTGCCTGGAAAAGCCTCTGTCTGGCCTCCTCTTGAGCATTGCTAACTGCTCCACTGTGAACTCTTCCGCTTCGGCCTCCTCCAGTCCACATTACATTGATCACTGTTGTGACCAATGCATGCCAGATTAGTAAGCCGCTCCTTCTGGCAACCTTTCCGGCCTTCTCCTTTTCGCCCTTGTTCTTTTTCTTTCCACTTCCTGCTGGTCCAGCCAACTTTCGGTATTCACCTGATTCGAAGAGCCGCTTGAGTTCGGCCACCGAGTCATCAAGAAGTGGCAGGGGTAAAAGACTCCTCTGTCTTTTGGTCCTTGTGCCACTGGGCCCTGACACACATCGACTCAGGTAGTGGCCAACTCCAGTCCCACTCCGATAGGCCGTCAGTGCCAAGAGAGCTCCACATTGAGCCGCACTCAGCCCACCGGTCTCTTCATTCCTCAACCATTGCCGGAGTACCTCAAGGGCTTCTTCTGATTCTTCCTCCAAGTTGCTGGAACAAGCTGTGGTCACCTCTTCGGGTCCTTCATCGGCGTCGGGCTTCTCTGGGGCTTCTTCCCCTTCTCCTTTCCTTTGCCTTTTCCTCTCCCTTTCCATGGCTTCCTCCAGCCCATCCGACCCCTGGCCCATGCGGGCCTCCGGCCTGGGTCCTTCTCCTGTCCTTCCTTCTTTCGGTCCTTCTCCGCCTCGCTGCCCTCTATCTCCTTTGCTTCCTTCTCGAAGCTTACCTGTCTTGTAGGATTCTCTCTCCTCGGGCTTCGCTCTTGCCGTGGCGTCACGGGGTTCCCCCATCTGGAGGTCGCCCCGCCGCCGAGTCCCTACTTCACGGCTCCTCCTCCTCGGCTCTTTTGGGTCAGCTCTCGAAGCTTCTGACTTGATAGCTCCTGCTTTGCTGCCCTTCGCCTGTCCACCTCCGATGTCAGGGAAGCTCCCGTGGCCGGGATCAGTTCCAAGTGCCTGGCTGTGCTCCATCCCTGTTCGTTGAGTGAAGCCTCCAATGCTCGGATCCGTTGCATCAATAGATCCCCGAGCTCTGCCACCTTCCCTGACAACAACAGGTCTATCCCTGTTCCTAGGGTGACCAGCTCCCTGTAGTTGCGAATCCCCATGGAGGCCTGTGGATGCTGGGATAGTATCACCTGGTTCACGTACCCCATCATCTTGTACTGCATCCACTGCCCCTCGTCGTCGCCTGAGGCTTCGCTCCTGTTCGCCAGGAAGCGCTGGAGTTCTTCCATGCCGCTTTTCAGCAGCTTCCCGGGGTGTCGTTGAGATCGCCTCCATAGTTCCTCCTCCCCCCGGGCGGAGGGCATGTGAAAACCTTCACGAGACGATCCCGAGCTCTTTGACTTGCTGTCTCCTGAGCTCTTCCTCCTCCTGCGCCTTCTCCGACTCCGACTTCTTCCTCGCTCCTTCCTTTCACTTTTGTCCTTTTCCTCCTTCTTCTTCAAGGCTGCTCGGTGCTCTATCACCCTCTTTTCCAGTAGCGAAGCAACTGATCCTTTTGGGGCAACATAGCGAGGTTCTTGTTTGGGCCCTTTCTCACGGCCCCTTTCTCTTTCCTCATCATCTCTCCCTTCACTTGGGACCCTCGCCAGAGCAGCATCCGCCCCTGATCCAACTGCCCTTGCAGCTCCCCCTGCCACATTCACGTGACCTGGAGGAGCAGCAGGCTCAGGCACCGTAACTCGGTAGTCCTTCACCCACTCCTTGAGTGCTGCCATGCCTAGCCTTGCAGTGTAGTCGCCCTGGATCATCATCATAGGGGTGATCATACGCCATCTTTCAAGATGGATCACCAAACGGCGGTCACCTCGCACCAGCTTTTCTTTGCACCCTCGTCGAGGTCCTCCACAGACATGGTAAACCACCTGATCAACATTCAAGGTGTTCTTACCATACCAATCATAGTACTCATCACTGGCCAGGATGTGATGAGCACGGAGCATGGTGGTCCCGTAGTCGGCCCAATCTTCCAACCTGATGATGGCACGTCCTTGACCTCTGCCACGATCATCATAGCACTCATATTCAACCAGGTGACCTTTTGCCATTATCCTCTTGGCTGTCTCTTGGGCCTCAGCTCCAGCACTCCTGGCGTCAACCCATTGGAGGTCACTCACCGGAATGCCACTCGTCAGAGCCAGCTCCCAGTCCACCAAAGTTCCTCCTTTGGCCAACAGCTCCTTTTTCAACTCCTCCGTCATAGCTCAGCCAATCGGGAGGCTTCCTCCTCCGAGGGAGTAACACTGGGCTCTTGCCCAGCGGGTCAGAGGCTCAAGCCTCCCTCACTCCCCCCCCTTGCAAGCTCCTTCCTCCTGATTGCCGCGCCAGCCACCAGCTGCTTACCCCACTACGAGGCCAGCAGCCAACACCTCCCCTCAGCCACGAGGCTGCTGGGGATCCTGCCACAGCCACCTACCTGCCACCACAAGGGTAGCCAGGTAAGCAGCAACAACCAAACCCCCTGCCAAGCCAAAGTCCTGCCCCTCGAGGAGCCTGGACCCCAGCTGGCAGGGAACCTTGAAGCTCAAAAGCTACCGGTTGTACCGGCTATCATGCATGACCCTCCTTTGGAGTTAACCATATATATATTAATTATGTAGGTTCATCATATGATATCATATGTGATGATGCCGCTACTATGGTAGCAACCAGCTTTGAATCAACCATTGATATTGATTATATAGGACACTGGTTGATATGGTAGGTAATGATTATAAAAACGACATGTTTGGCAACGCGGCTAAGAGATTGATACTTGTGGTCGATGGTGATCATCCGGATCAATACGGGAGTGAGAGGAGACAATAAGCACAAATGACCAATCAGTTGTTCATGATCGCTGATCTTAGACACGTTTTTCTTTTGCAAAGGTGATAATTGCTTCAGGTCAATAGCAAATGCTTTATTCTGGCTGATTCTGCGGATTGATAGGGGGAAGAAAACCATCGTCAAACATGGGTGACCAACCCAGCAAAAACCGTGCGCTACTCCTGTGCTGGGGACGCTACTGGGTGCCTATCCTTCCCCTTCTCTGAATGTGTGCGTAGGTGAGTGCATTACATGTGTCACATGCACAGTACACCCAAGGTAAATTATGTGAGCAGTCCCAAAACAATTGATATCTGCAATATCGTAGAAAAAATCATAGTAAAAAAATAATGAAAACCTGTCTTTGGCAGTTTGTTGTACAAATATCAGTCCTGTTGGCTGGTTATACCAGTTTCGTCATCACTATTTGTCTGATACGAATGCGCCCACAGGTAGCAACCTCTGTTGTTCTCAACGTGATTCGTTGTCAGGTCATTCCTGCCAATGATCAGCATGTTGATTGACACCCCCGCACTTGCTGATTGTTGTATATGTTTGTACCGTAGTTTCTTGCTGTTTATTGATGACTGGCTATTATTGAAGATGGGGGTGAAGGTCCATATTGACACCCCTTCAAACTTCATGACGAACTGCTCTTTCCTCATGAGGATGGTCTACTAATTATTTATTTCCTGGAGCTCCCATCTCAACCATGTGTAAGCGCTTCAAAAAGCCATGAATCATTTCGAACACCCACTAATCAGCGACTACTGATTATTCAGAGCTAGTAAAAAACTGACCATTGACCAATGAATAATAGCCTTCATTGTTAATTATGAACTAACCAATTTACTGACCATTATTCAGTTAATTTTGACTTCTTAGCCTAATGATAATAGCTGGTTGGTGGTTTCAACCTCTATGAGCAATATTTGACCATCACCCAACCATCTGGTACGTGGGAAAACCAATATTATGGTACCAAATGATTTTCCCAAGTACCAAATGATGTCAATTGACATCATGGTTGGTGGTTTGTTCATCCAACCACCAACCACCAACCAACCACCAACGATCATGGCCTTCAGTACCAAAGATGTCAATCCAACCATCACCTGGCCGCACAGCACAATGAAACCAACCCGTGGCAATGCACAGCAAGCGGCATGGCTTGCATCCCACACGAAGCCTGTGCCGGTTGGACCCGCAGGAGCCTGGGCCGCGGTTGGTGGTCAGTGGCTGGTTGATGATAGGGGGAATCCTGTGGATCAGACCAGGAATATTATGGTTGATGATGGGTTGACGATGGGTGATGATCATTAATGATTAATGATGTGTAATGATGAGCAATGATGGATGA
This sequence comes from Symbiodinium kawagutii, assembly GCA_009767595.1. Taxonomy (NCBI): domain Eukaryota; class Dinophyceae; order Suessiales; family Symbiodiniaceae; genus Symbiodinium; species Symbiodinium kawagutii. The sequence goes on from VSDK01018014.1 coordinate 252,844, forward strand.
TGATGGGCAATGGTGGTTAATGCTTGCTAATCAGTGATCGTCAACTACCAAAAGTGAGTGAATAATTAACACATGATGTATATGGATAATTATGATGGCTAACAAAGTATGATGATAACCTAGTGATGCTTGTATACCTGTTGTCAATATATATTGTTAGATATATATATATATGGTGAATGAAATGGCTGATGATTGATAATTGTTGGTGGTTCATCGTGTGTAATTGAGAAACAACTTGGATGGAACAAGCACACTTTCTGGTGAGATACGACTATGCAGTTGCAGTGATTCAATATCCAACTTATATGTCATGTCGAAATGTTTCTACTTGGGTGCTGTCCCTCCTCATCCATGAATCATTCATCAGAATCTTGAATCATCTGAAGTATATTAAACACTTATCTATATACATATGGATGTGGGTCAGAACCCTATCATTAACCATTGCTTTCCCTTTAATAATGGTTGGTTATCATGCCTCATTCTTGGTTGGTTAATATTGACCCATAGCCATATCACAAACATGCATCATAAATCGTAGGAATCGGATTTCAATCGAAGGACCGACCCATTGGGGTTGACGAGTGGAAGTGATCTGGATACCCTGATATTCAACTCCAACACCTGCAGTTCACAGGTCGTGGCCGAGTTTATTGCATAGCCGCGGGTTGCTTACAGGACAATGCGGTGGTGAGCAAGGACACATTTACCACTAATATATTGGGAGAAAATAAGCATGGTTTATATGGTTTATGTGGTTTATATGGCTTATATGAAATTTCTATCGTTTACTACATGTTTTGTCCAAGTGGACGACAAACAAGACTGGAGGTGTGCCTATCGAGCTGGGCAGTCCAACGCACAATCCAAAAACAACAAAAACCCATCCAAGACTAAAAACATCCATTTCCACTGCAGAACCCACAATGATTTCAAGTGAGACATCTTAACAAAGGCACCAACAAGACGTGCCTTTGACCGCTTCTGGACCCCTTGATTCTCGATGTTCGAAACGCTCCGCCCTACAGGACTGACCCGATCCACCTTTTTTGGGTGACCGGGCCGCCGTTGGGGAAAGCCGCTTCTCGCCGACCGTCAGAACCTAAGCTGGCGATGTTGGAGAGCCAGGCCTCATCGTTAGCGAACTGGGAATTGTTCACGTCATGGGGTGACTGTAATCAAGTCATACTATTGCCAATGAATTAATAACATGAATTATTGATCATTAATCAGTACTATCACTAAAAGTGATGACTGCAGTAAAGCACATGGTCAATGATTGTTACCACTTTTCAATAACTAATGCTCAGTAATTATTAAGTTTGATCATGAATGGTTTACAATGTCGACTCCGAACTGCAAATCCCAAACGTGCTAGTGCCCAGAATTGCATTGTCATGAGCAAACATTGAAAACATCTGATACATGAGACTAGAAAAGCCACTGATTCGATGGTTCCTCGGACAATAATCGCCCATGTATGCGCTGTTGAACGTGATTGAGGCTTCCCATTGACAAACCAGTGACAGGGGTGACTTGCGCTTAGCGCATACAAATTTTGGATAGCATAACCAATTGACATCAGAATCTGTTGGTCTTCAAAGTCATGGGTGGTGATCAAAGTATATAATGTGGACCGTCTGGGGGTGTCCACAAATTGTGTACCCCAAAATTGGTGGCTGTAGCACCATTTGTGGACACCCTGATATCCTGCGTGATGGAAAGGAAGCTTGCCGCAGAAGCGGATTCCAATGTAGCCTCAAGACAGCTGATGGAATTTTTGACATCACAAAGCTGTTGACTCTACTGTAATTAACAAATCGTCAGCCAGCCTCATTCACCAACCAGGAGCCACTAATCAACCAAGATTATGACATCACCTATGTACTCTCATTGGTCAACCACCTGATCTCTTGTTGGGGAACCACTACGCTCTGTTGACCCCACAACTCTCAATCCCATTTATTGAAGCAACCAAGAGTCCCATCATTAACCCTAGAGCCTTCGCTGCCTTAGCTTTATGATCAACCAGTGTTATGAACCACCGTGATCATTAACCACTATTCTTAAGCACTAGTAACCATTATCATAGCCACTACCACTACAGACCACTATTGATCAGCTCTTGTTGAGGGTTGATTCACCTAAGCATTGGCTCTGTTAGCACTAGGTCATCATCAACCATGTTCTTAGGTTAGATATTTTCAACATAATTAGGTTCATCAACCATGGCTATCACACCGAACCATTGAGGTTATCATCAACCATGGCTTAGGTTCATCATGGGTTCACCTTCAGACCTGTTCGCAACGGCAGTGCGCGCTCGGTTTGCCCGGCACTAGGCGAGGCCCTTTGGAACAAGGCAGCTGCCTTCAACTCCTTGGGCCCGAACGTCGGGAGCAGCTTGTGAACTGTTGACGGAAAGATAAAAAGAATGCAAACAAATGCATATCTATAGACTATAGAGGTAATTTGATATAGATAAATATATACATATGTAAATATATATATATATATAAATAAATATATATGTAAATACTGTAAATATATATATATACACATATGTGTGTATATCTATATTAATTAATATGTTCATCTATTTAACCATTTATCCGTTAGTATATGACCTATGTATAAGCACATATACGTTTACATCTGTTCAATGTTGTACATATCTATTCAGATGTATCATATAACATATAGTTTGAAAATCATTGGAAATCTGTGTGTAGTTCCTCCCCTGACAAAAGCTTGACAAGTTACAGTTGAGCCCATCTCAGGATCATCTCAATTAGTTGAACTGATGCATTGTCAAATCTCTGAATCCTATTAAATAATGTCACAAATTAAGAAAACCATAGGATGAGTTTTCTGTTTATGATGGATCAAGTATTAACTTTGAGTGCTGGTTGGTCGTTTCAACCCCTTTGAACCAGGTAAGTCAACCAACCATTTGTTACTAATCACTGGGGAAAATAAACAATGTTTGAAACCATCAACCAGAGTATAAATAATGTCAAGAAAAACATCTGAAAATCTGCACCGACTCCCAGGGCCGACTGCCATAGTATCCATGTATGATTGGCAAGCAACTAAAGTGAGATGATTGCCCGTCATGGCCAAGACTAGCGACATCACCAAGAGCTACAAATGGTGGTTTCTCATAATAGGGGTACCCCCAAATCATCCAATCTTAGTCATTCATAGGAATAATCCAACCATTTTGGGGGTACCCCCATTTTGAGAAGCCATCAAATAGCTACAGCATGTTCTTGGCACCCATGTGGGAAGTGCTGAGCAGCAGTGTCTCCGGAACTGTTATGTGGGCACTGCCCACCTCATGAAACCCCAGTTTTGGCGGGAAAGCTTATTAGTAGAAGCAGGTCATCACAAGCATCCTCAACAGTAGCTGCTTCTACTAAGTTTTCCCGCTAAGCAGGTCTTCTTAGCTGCTGACCATCATTTACCAGCTTGTGCGTTTTTCCGAAGAGTACTTTGGCGTGGGTTACTTTTCAAGCCCCAAGCTGTGGCAAGAGCCCAAAGAGTCACCCTGATGACTACCCAGCTGAGATGTTCATTCAGGACCGTGGCTAACCAACGCTAATCAGTGCTTTGACCAATTCGAAGCTTTTCGACAACACCTCAACACTTGCCTTTCGCACCAGAGAACAAGGTAACATAGCCATCTGCAACCTCTGTCAACCATTTTTCACCAGTATTCACAAATTTGAATCAGAATCAACCATGATAACACCCATGCTTGACCACACTTCGCAATTCACTATCGCTGAAGTCGCCTCGGCCATCAACGCATCGGCCTTTCCTGGAAGTGCCTAGGACGCGGTGCCGGGTGGGTGGCCACGTATCAACCCTTGCGAGCAATGACGTTAGCCATCCGCATCCACTAGTGGATGAATAGTGCTGAGTCACTGGCCAGTCGCTATCATGTCTTTGGGGAATAAGTATTGAACTAGTATTGTAACACAAATCATAACCACTTTTGTGTGATAGCAACTAACTCCTGGTTACATAGTCATATAACTTAACAAACATATAATTCCGTTATAACTAAAATTAGAACAACATTGATTCATTCTGCATGATTCACCAACCGGTTGCATTGGCTGGGTTGCTGCGCATCGGTTTGAAGCCATCCTCTACACGGGGACCATCCGAAACCTTCAAGTTGGGCTCCGAATACGGTATGGTAATTTCTGAAAGTAGAGAACCCGCAAAGATGGTTCGTTTATTACTATATATAAATGATTAGGGTAATGAACTGGATAATTTGGGTTTGCCAAACCACCACATACAGTATGAACCAGCCCTCGACCAGCAATGAACCATCGTTACAAACGGCTGGATCAACGGTTTTTGCATACAAATTTGATGAGTACTTGGTGTAGCTGGAATCAGCCATCGATGCGACATGTGACAAGTGGAGGACGCCCACCATCTGGGATGACAGCTTCCTGTGATCAAGCGAAGCCATGGAAATGATCATCCTAAGTATCCACAACTAGGTCATTGTCGCTATGTGACAAATAGCTGGTAAATGATGATTAAGCTCTGGTTAATGATTGGTCAATGATGGTAAAAACAACAATCAGCTGAGTTTTGTGAGCATCCAGCGGGGGCATCTTTGGGGCAAATCCAACCAGCAACAGCGCAACATTCCGCGCGATCTACTATGAACATGCTATGAACCAGCTGTCAGGCTATTTGCCAGCCACTAAGCACCCGAAAATCTACTGCTGATGATTTAATTTTTCCCGTTTTCCACGTGGAGGGTGGAGGTTCCCTCCAGCCATTGAGGCCGAGGCTGGCGGGGTCAGCAGCCCCGCCAACAGCGTGCGACGCAACAAAGGGGACGTCTGGGAGAAAGCGGCGGGCCATGGTGGAGGCTATGATGAGACTATCGTTAGCTAAGTTGGTTTAGAAGTGGGCGAACCACTAGGCAAATGGTAGATATAACCACAGTTAAATGGCTTTCGTAAGCCACTTATAAGTACGGCCCACCTTGTAGGACAAGCAATGATTTGATGAAAATTTGATTGTTAGTGCCTGACCCAACAGCTGGTTAATATAACAAGCGTATGAATCTGAACAAACAGTAGTTAATGATGGTTGTGGCTTTGGATGGTTGTGGCTTTGGTTCATCAGGAACCATGGATGATGGTTAATGATGCTTGGTGAATTAAAACCACCAACTAAATATCATGGCAACTGATGGATGATGATGATGATGATGATGATGATGATGATGATGATGATGATGATGATGATGATGATGGTGATCATTTGAAGATAATGAGCATTTGATGATGATGATGATGATGATGATGATGATGATGATGATGATGATGATGATGATGATGATGATGACGATTAATGATGATGATTAGTGATGAAATAATGATGGTTACCACTACTGGCCAACTTCGAAGAATTAATAGTGGCTGAAAACGATGAAGTCCAGGAGCTGACAAGAAGCAACTGTACCAGCAATATTGGTATGTCCAAAAGTGGTGCATCCAATGGCTCATGGTCTCACAATTGATGATGTTGGTATGCTTGGTGACCACTATTGATGACTTCATATGTGATTGTCCACGCCAATCATCCAAAACCAGAGATACACTAAGTCATAGTTTCTGAGCTCATAATTCTTTGTTGTATCCTCTTGCTCCGAGGGTACCAAATTGACCCTGTCGTCTTAGAGCCAGCTCGTTAACGTCTGATGGCTACACCAAGGCGCAGTGTGATGCAGCATGCGTATAGTCGTGGTATGAGAGCGTAGAGCTGGTACCCCAATTGCCAGCACCAAACAATGATCATCTTGAAAGGGTCAAACTTTTGAAGTCATATACATATTAATCATATACAATACACTCAAATAAACGTTGACTCTTGATGTTGAGTATCCTCGGACTTTCTTTTAAATAGCTTTGTGATTGCTCCGTCCCAGAATTGGCCTCACCACTGCACCAAAGCCTCAAATGGCCCTAAGCGAGTTGCGCATTCTCATTCATGTTCGAGGATGGATGGACGTGTTCTAAATTCTATGTGATGCAACACTTTCTTGTTATGTCCTCACAATCAGGTCAAAAAGCACACGGAGGTTTCTGAAAATGGGGGAACCTCCCAAATCATCCGATCTTAATTACTTACAAGTAATAAACCCACCATTCTTGGGGTTCCTATGCCTGCAGAAACCCCCACATGTAGCACCTTTCCTTAACCACCGCCGGCCACCGGTCTCCCCACATCAGCGGTCACCTTGTCAGGAGCTGAGCCACCTGATAGACATGGCCGGAGAATGTGAGCATATGCGAGCTATCAGTTTGGGATTACAAAGGTCATGATCCTGATGATGATGATGACGACGACGAGGATGATGATGATGATGATGATGATGATGATGATGATGATGATGATGATGTTGTTCCGTACACACCTGCAAATGTAGTAGGGGACATCTAGTTGATAAGTATGATCCTCAGCCATATCCCTAACATGGCCGTGGATCAAGACCAAAACCAATCTCTCTGCTTGAAATTAGTAGGTTACATGATTTTGGAACTATCCAAGTTCTGCACATAGCAGCACAAAAAAAAACGTGAAGATTAAATCATCCATGTTTAGCAAATATCAGCAACCATCCATAAGCACTGTTGAACATTCCATGTATCATTCACACCGATCATTGGTCATCATCCAAATGATATCAACCATCCACAACTCCTGTTGCTAACCGCAAACAATTGTTCTTGACCACAAATGGTATCATCAACCATTATTTACCAGCTCACCATGTGCATCATTATTCACCATTTGTATTAGCCATTAATACACATGTCTTAAACATATCATTCACACTATAACCATTCTGAACCAGTATGACTGTGAGCCCCTGCAAGCTGCAAAAGAGTCATCTGGAACACATCCAATATCATCTCACCACTTTTGGTTTGCTACCGACATACTTTTGGTTTGCTACTGATAGGTGACCCTGTTGAGCTGTATATCGATTTGGAAAAATGACACTTTGCTGCTGGTTCCCGGTTCTTATTCCCTGTCATTAACTATCGACGCACCAATATTAGCCATCATCAACCACTATCAAGCACTGCTTTAGCCATTATCACCATTGTGGTATTAGTCATGTTCACAATTTTGAACGTGATTGACCACTATGCATATTGTGTAGCTGGTGGTTGCTGGTTCTTGTTCCCTATCACTACCTATTGAATAACCATAATGCACCACTGTCGGCCATTCTTAGTCATTAGATGACCGGATATCATTCACCATGTTAACCTTCACGAACCATTATGAATGACAATGATTACCAGGCATTTCACCTTTCTTAACCATTATCAACTATTTTCAACAAATCTTATCAGCTAGTACTCATCATTCACCATTATCAACCGATGATTCTCAGCCATCATAACCATATGGATTTACCCTATGATTACTAGCCACTGTCAACCATTGTAGATAACCATTAGACTTGAATATCATTACAGTAGATGAACTATTGTAAACCTGTAGATTACCGTTAGAATTGAGCATCATTGGATTACCTACTCTATTGATTAGCCACTGGATCATTAACCATTGGATCATTAACCATTAGATCATTAACCAATCATCATATCATTACTAGCTAAGATCAATGATTAAACACACTATCAACCTTTAGATAACTATACGATTCACAACTGTTAAGCCTTTACCAGCCATGAACCCCGATGATTTCCGCTGCTTCGGCCTGGGACAACGTACAAGGTCTGGCGAACTCGTGGGATGATGGTTCAAATTGTTGAGGTGGTGGTCATAGGTTGCTTCAGATGGTTAAAATGGTTAAACTAGGGTAACCACCAGGGTTAAACTACGGTAACTACGAGGGTAACTAGGCATAAGTTGGGTTATAAGTAGGGTAAGTACCAGGCAAATGGTAGATACAACTATAGCTAGTTCCTAATTTGGAAACAATGCGCAAGTAATAGTTAGAATGGTGGTTGTATTACGGTAACCATGCTGACTCATGATGGAGCCATTCAGCCACCATATTTGTGTGTATACACCAATATTGATCATTGAAACTCATCAAAGTGATGGTAAAACTACTGGGTAACGGGGTGGTTGAAAATGATAACGTACTACTAGTAGGGCTCAAGTGTGCCATGTCAGTCACATGCTTGCAAGCCTCTTGGACTGAAGCAGGACAAGGAAACTGTGCCACAGCTAGCTCAAGCTCGGGTGGAAAGCCATGAACTCGGTAATTAGCCAACATGTCCCTGGGGGATCACAGGAGTTTTAACCACTGGGTCTGTGGTCTGCTTTGATCATGGTATACCTGGCAAGGACCCCTTTCAAGTGCGAATTTGCTTTGTTGTGAACATATCTCAGAAACACGATAGGTAACATCAAGTTCGTGCCGCGTAAACAGTTTTTTAAAAAAACTTTCTGCATTGAAAGTCAAGACAGAGGCGCGAACCAGCAAGTTGGTATATATCCTCTATCATAGTTGGCTATTAACCATTTTTTGCCATCAGTATTAACCATTGATTAAATTTGATTAACCTATCTCCCAACAGCACCTGAAGAATGATGCTTGGATGGCTCTGGTGATACCTGGCTATGGGTCAGTTCACCCTGTACCCTGGTTCCTGCTCCATTAACCGGGCTGTGTTCCCCATCATGGTTGGTGATTGTCCCCCACTAGTTGGTTGATCAATATTGACCCATAGCCATACTAGATTGTCTACCAATAGTTGGTTGCTGATCTACCCTATCAGTTGGTTGATTAATATCCGCCTATAGATGGTTGGTAATATGGCTGTGAGTCAAAACCCCGTACCCCTGGTTCCCCTATCATCAACCATTGTTTTCCCTTTAAACTGGTTGGTTATTATCCCCCATTAGTTGGTTGATTAATGTTGACCCATAGCCTAATATCGACCCGTTGAATCTAGTGATGGTCTACCCCAACCAGTGAAACTGGAGGCGAGGATCTCCCACCGTGACCCGGCGCACCGCCCCGAAGCCACTCAGCAAGACCTCGGTGAATGGTTGCCGTTGAGCACATGTCGTTGGTTGTGTGACCCGGTTGCTGTTGAGGGGCCATGGGATGCCTTGGGTTTGAGCATCACTAGGGTACAAGAATAGGGCATCACGATGATAATAGGGAATCACAATAATACTAGGGAATCAAAATAACACTAAGGAATCACAATAATACTAGGGAATCACAGTAGGTACAAATAAGGGATAATAACCAACAAAGATAGGGAATTGCCATGGGTACGAGATTTTCACCCACAGCCATGTGACCAACCATAACTCCTTCGCTGTGATTGTTATCATTACAATACGACCAATGGATACCAAAGGCATCATGGTCCAGAACATCGTCCATCCGTGCCCTTGGCCCTGTTACAGTGTTGATCATTGTCATGTAATCAATGAGGATGAATAGGATGATGTTTCACTATACCGAATCTTTCTGGTCTGGTTACTCACTGATTATTGCTCATGAATAGGCATTCACTAGTTTTAGTTCATTGATATAACTAGATGTTAATGGCAGTCATAAATTCAACCATCATGTTCAACAGTTGGGCAGTGATAACCTGTCAAAGTGAGAGGAATTAACCATCAATGCATCCTTGGGAGGTCAGTTATCTTTGACCATACACCCAGAGTCCTAGGGGTTTCACTGATCCATGCTTAGCAAAGCTGCAAAAGCAAGTTCTTCCAACCGCAGCAGCTGTGTTCACCCAATGGCTCTGACCCACCCCGAGCTTTTGCGCTTCCAAACTGGGACATTGAACCGCCTCTGAAAAAAATATTCAACAACATTGCACGCCTCCGCTCCATCCCACTCACATCGCTGCTCTTTAACCATTTCGCACACAGCGCTGTGTCCTAGGCAGCGCATACACCAACTCCACTCGCAGTTTTTCGTTGGTGCAGAATGTGCCAATTTTGCACAATAAAGAGCTGACAGTTGGTGGATTGAACAGATCCTTCGCAACCAGTTGTGATCAATTTCTCGGGTCATCAAATCTTGAAGTACATAGATATGAAACAAAAAAGTGACCCCAACTGCCAGCAACCTAGTAAAACTTGGAACTTCAACAGGATAGAGCCACTCTGATTGTATCATATGCGCTGTGATCTTGCGACCAACAACAAATTAAGACACTCACTGCATGTTTATTTCAATGCTGCAGCTTCGGTCAAAAAGTATTGTAACCAGACCAAACCAGTACAGTTCATGAATGCTCACATTTCAAAAGCGCAAAGTCTTTGGATAATGTGTTGGTGGAATCTACCGTACCACAATGTGCTGAATCAAACTCAAGTGACCTTCTCAAAGAGTTGGAACTGGCTGGTGGTTTAAGCATCCCTTTGAAAAATATTAGTCAACCAACCAACCAACCAACAAACCATTGGGTAATACTAGGGAAAATAAAATGTCTTAAAAACCAGCAACCAGGGAAGATGTTGGAAGATTTCCCGACCCCACCAAAGCACCTCCGAAGAAACTGAGGACTGTTCACCCACCACTGAACTATTGCACATTGTGAGACCATTTTGGGGATCAACACACATCGATTTTGTCCTCATGTGTGGGTGGTGCGAGTTCAGTAGAACGCCTATGAACCACCAGCAAAGGCAACACCAAAACCACCAACAACAACCACCAGCATCACGGCCAAAACTAACCAGAATCCATCAACGATGGTTCATATTGACTACTGGTGGTTCATTTCATACCTTTGCTATGAATAGCGGTATAGATTCGTGATGATGGTATCTATATGCAGCATGAATGGTATAGATTTGCTATGAATGGTGGCCACCTTGCTCATAGTAATCTATTCGGAATGCCACCGTGACTTCAGTTGGCGGCTCGGCTTTTTGCCATGCGAAGTTTCCAAGTCTGTGGCTAACCAGGGCCAGCGGCACCAAACTGTTGGACATCAATAAATCCATGGCTCGGTGCAAACGTGTATCCTGGATTATCCTGGAACCAAAGAATTAAACATGGTAGGTAAGGTTCACCATGCCAACAAAAAGGCACATGATCGCATCCTAAGTGCCAACTATAGTTGTTCCTATGCCCTGTGGGTAGACAAATCGAAATATGATGAAATAAGTCTCTCTGTTAAGACCTGCCACGATCCCTGGCACCCCCCTGCTTGATCAATTGGCGCAAATGCATTCTTCGATCATGCTAAAACCTGGACTGGAGAATGATGATGTGATAGAAAAAACTGTCTTAGACTGCTCGACTGATATGGCACGAACAAGCGTGTAAATCATGATCTACAAGGTATATGCAGTTCGCCGTACACGGTGCACACACACACACACAAACCAATGTAATTACTGGCAGTTACAAGAATCGCAATGGTGCAAGGGTGGAATAACTGCTACATCTCAAGTGCACTCAGCTGAAAGTCATGCATATCATGGATCAAACATGATCAAACCATTGTCTTTTTGGATTCTGTGCACGAGCTACTTCCTTCTACGGCCACCAGCGCCCGAATCGTTCTGACCGCGACTTCTCAGGAGGACCTGTTCACATCGATAGCAGAGATCCTGCAGGTCACATGGGGATAGCGATAACAGCGCACCTTTCAAAAATTTTGACACGCTCTGATGGTTTGCCTGTGGCTAGGGTGAGTGTCAGGCTATCTTTGACTCATTGAGGCAAGGGCACGTGGATAGGATTGGATATTTGCAATGTATGATAGGGACCTCAAATGACTAAAAAACAGAACATAAGCGAATTCCGAAGTCAAACTTTTTTTGATCGACATGCTCCAACTTGGATCTGCTGGAGGCAATCATTGGCTCTGTAAAACCTGCTTTCAAAGTGATCAAATGTCATTGATGTGCTTTTTGTACATTTCCAGAAGCATCTGCATGTATATTTTGTATATGCACAAATGTGTGTATGTGCATTCAAATGTATAAATATGTATATACCATAGTATATACACAGGTGTAAGACCTATATGTATGCGGTGAGTGTATTGTGTTTCTTCATATGTCAGGCATCATAGTCAAAGAGATCTGTGCTAGGATCAACTTGAAGATGCAACAAAAAAGCATCAACAACACAACAATCCATATGTTGTTATAATATGTTTGTAACTGGCTACTAGTTTGTATGTGGTCAATAGTTCATTGGCTACCAGTATGAAAAAATGTTGTTCTTAATTATGTCTCTCACAACAACCACATTCATCGTCATCAATCATGGCTATTCATCGTTTTGTGCCAGCAACTGTTGTCAATCACCATTTCATAGTAGCAACAGTCACAGTACTAGCAACCAATGTTGGCAACAGTTGTTAGCAAGCATTATTTGCAACCATGACTAACAACCATAATCAGTAATATGTCTTCATAATCCATGTTCACAAGCAATTACCAAACACTGATAGTCCCAAGAAGTAGTGTCAATCATTATTCATAATCCATGTTGACAATAACCATTAGTTTCCAATACCCTCTGGTAATCCTTCCCTTATCCACCAATGAACTTCATGCATTCCTAGGGTTTCTCCGTGTTTTCCTATAAATTTCCCAAGGATAAAGTGATTTTCCATGGTTTTCCCATGGTTTTCCCGTTTTCCTCACTTTCCATGGTTTTCCCATGGTTTTCCTCAATTTCCCATGGTTTCCCTACGGTTTTCCCACGGTTTTCCCATGGTTTCACCAGGCATCCATCCCTGCCGACGTCGTGTCGCACCTGGATCGCCTCGTAGAGACGTTGGTCGTCCCCGTTGACGATGTGCTCCCCGAACTTCTGCAGCTCGGCCTGGCGAGGCGAAAACCCTTGGGAAAACTGGGTCAAACCGTGGGTTTTCCTCGGATTTACCATGGATTTTCGCAGGAAACAGCGGGAAACAGATAAAACTGTGGAATTTATGAGGGAAACCAGCACATCCCTAGGGAATTTTTAAGGAAAACGATCAAAAGATGAGAATTTACCGTGAGTTCACCATGATCACCCTGGTAAAAGCATGTAAAAAACCGAGAGTTTACCATTACCCTAGTGATACGCTGGGGTTTACGAGGCTTATGGTTCCCCTATGGTTCACCTATGGTCGATCTTAGAGATCAACATCGACAATTAATGTTTGCTTTCGACAATAAGTACCGGCTAAGCACAGTTTTTGACAATCAATACTGAATGATAATTGCTCATTACCAACGATCATCACAAAATGATAGCTGTGACTGCGACTATTAACAGTCATGGATGATGATTAGCTAATTAGATTGGGAATCATAAATCGCCAAGGCTGAAAATATCCAAGAAGCATCAATCTTTGACGACGAGTCTTACAACTTTTATTCGAAGTTCAGGGGATAAATGCCCAACAAGCCAACAACCCATCGCTGATGAGAATATCAAGCAGGGCTTTTGGAAAGTGATCATGTACAGGTATCCGCACACTCACACATGTGAAAAAATACGTATTCATGTAAAATAGATACGTGCGAGTATATTCGGACAAACACGTCCCTTGCTAGTCCGGAGGAAGAGCACCAAGAGTAAAATTGTTCGAGGTTAAATACTGGTGAAAAGCAATCACCTGTCAATCCGTGGGTGGGTCTTATTGCGGTTTGACATCAACTTGTTTTGCATAATTCACGTACTTAGAAGGAGGCATACATGCCTGTGTCCTTGTACCACTTTTGATAGACGTAGATACTGGTGCAAAATAAATGTACTCATAAGAAAAACAATGCACGTTGCATTCAAACAATGTATGTTTATCCACTACCAAATGCATCAATGAAGTATCTTACGGTATCTTCACCGCCCTGATAGTCTCGACAACACATTTCCAACCAGTTTGGCAAACATAAACTTGTATGTGTATGAGAATTCACAGTTAGTTGTATTCATATGTCAAAGGACACATACAAATAATTTCTGACAAGCAAACACATTAAGATATTAGCATTTGACATCATTTTATATTCTATGGCATTTTTTTCTTATGGCATGCCTTCTATCCCCATGATGGTAGATATTCTATCCCAATTTTCGCTAGCCGTTCTATCCTAATGATGCTTAGCATTAGCCATGATGAAATACTACCATCATCAGGATGCCAATATCTTGAAACCAATAGCTAAGCATCATTAGGCAATCCATCAGTAGCTATGAACCGAGATAACCAACATAGTAACCAACATGTTGTTTACAATAGCTAATGTTTATATTCATAACTATTAATCGAGATATTCGCAGATTTATGTAAACATTTCTCGGTCATTAGCTACAACAAGGTAATTGACATTGGCTATTAACCAACATATTCATCTCATGTTTGCTACCAATACCTTGAAACCAATAGCTAAGCATCATTAGGTAATCCATCCCTTGCTATTGACCGAGATAACCAACATAGCTATTCATGTTGTATCATTGGGTAACCATCATCATAGCTATTCATGTTGTAACCAACATATTCATCTCATCTTTGCGACCAACATCTTGAAACATCTCTCCCGCACCTTGGAACCCACTGACGGTGGCAAGTGGGATAGACCCGCTTCCTGGGCGACGAACATCCGTGGGTTGATCCATGGTTAGTGGTTGATAGATAGTGGTTTGTAGTGGTTCATAGGCTTTAATAATGGCTATATATGTATAAATACATCTAACAATGGTTCATAGTGGTTGATAATTTCGGATCAATAATATGGATGACAGGGGATAATCACTGACACTAATCCAAAGAAAACCGTATCAATTTTATCCATAGCCATGTTTCACCAACCAGCTATTCAGTTCGCCACTGTTGAAGCACCAGTGACAAGGGGACAACACTTTAATCTCACAACACTTTGACCCGCGTGCTTTTCTTGGTAGCAACAAGCAACAATATCCAACAATCGAAGTTCTCATCAACATTGATCACCAAAAAGAGCAGCCATTGATCCATTTATCCAATATCAAACCAAGTGGTCTACAGGAGATTGGTAAGAAACCACCAGAATTGATGGTCAATAAGCCACTTTCCTGCAAAGTTTTCCTGCAACCAAACTTTCCTGGAGATTTTTCCTGCAACCAAATCCTATAACAAACCAAGCATTGCTTCGTAAACTTCACAACCAGCTGCCGCGATGACCGGACGCGTCATGACCAGCTGCTAACCATGAAGGGAACTCCTGGCTGAAGGCTGAGCGAACATGGTCCTGAGCGCCCCAAGTCCCCGAGGCGAAGTGGTGCTGAGGCCAGCAAGCTATGACGGAGCCGTCGCCTATTACACTCCGGCACACCTGGAAGTAGAAAATCCACTATCAGGTTTTTACTTCCAGGCGGCTATCTGTAATGTGGATTCTCTACTTATCAGGATTTTCACCTATTTTGTTTCCACCTATTTTGTTTGAAAGCTTATGGCTATCTGTAATGTTTGTTTTTTGAGCAAGAAAATGTGGTTTTCAGCTTCCAGGTTAGCTTGCCAAAGAGTCACTCATCCCTTGATCTTCAGAACTCGTGACTCAGTTTGCCTGCAATGTCATGCGAGGTGTATGCTTTCAATTCACTGTAAATTCAAAGTCATAATTACCAAAACCTTTTGGAATCAAATTCTTGGCCGAATATCAACGATGATCTGTTTCATAGTTGAATTTTTCAGGGCCACTTCAGTTGAGTGGATTGGCGCACAGGCCAAGGGCTGGGTGTTTAAAACTTTCCGTTTTAAAACTACTTACAGCAACCGTAGACCCTGGTATTTTTGTTTCTTTCATTTTGTTTCTCACTACATCTCACTATCTATCCCAAAAGCCCATGTCCAGGTGCTTTTGACAATTTGGCTGAGCCTGTCTAGCTAATCCAGCCATTGGCAGTCTTGGGTATTTGCATGGGACATTTGCTGCCACTGAAACGGGGAAAGGAGGCCGACCCAGCTATGGGAAAAGCCCGCTGGCACCAAGCTTGATGCCAATTGATATCTGGAAATTAAACATTGTGAACATTTATAAAACTAATATTGAGGAATATCTCGAGCTCAGATTTTCCCACCACCAAGCAACCCCTCTTCAAGCAGGCCCTGGGCATAGCCATTGTAGTCAAGCAATTGCCACCGGCCTCCACAACTTCGCTGCCCAGGGGCCAGGATGGAAGGGATGGAGTCCTGCACGTATTTCGTGGGAACTCCAGCGATCAATCGGAAGATCGCTTGAACGAAGCCGGGAGCCACCTGTCGAGCTCGGGCTCAACCCTGGGCCCCTTGAAACAGCGCGGCAGCGCAAGGATGAAGCTCCACTCCTTTTAGTAATGGTTACTTGATGGTTAATAATGACTAATAATAATATGGTTGATTAATGATTAACTAATGGTTAATAGTGATTAATAATGTTTGATAGTGGTTAATAACAGAGATTCACAAGGGAGAATCACCACCAAAAGAATGGTTAAACAACTACATGGCCATTTTAGTAAAACTACCATGGAAGCTCAAAATCTGCCGTTGAAACCAGCTATGGCTTGGGTGGATTCACCGCTGTCAGGGTGTTGTGACAAACGCCAACCAACCATACCAAACACCATGGAATACCAAACACCACGGAATCCCGGACATAGGCTTACCACTAAGCTCTCTGATAGCCCAGCTGGCCCAGTTTTTCTCATACAGCACACACAACACATGTCTCAGCTCAGGTCTTGGAAAAATACTCTCCAATCGTGGGTCTGTATCAAGAGATGTGGGACGCCAACCCCAACAATTTCTGCGTTTGCAGCAAAAAATTGCCTATCAACAGATACACACACACACACACAATTTTGGGCCTTCCCAACTTTGATGTATTTTGATACATCCCCAACTGGTGAAACGGCAAGGTGATCACAACTGCAGGCAGACCCGTGACGATCTGTGGGTCTAGTGCGGCTTGCCGCACTGGGCTTTGCTGGATGCAAGACATAGCCACTTGCAAGCCCCACGACTGCAAGGGAGTCTTCATCAAACGCTTTGAAACGTTAGTTAGCGAGCATTGCAGTATATAATCGTGATATGGTATGAGATAGCGTTGTTCTATGCACTATTGCATCGCATGTATCTATATTTAATCTGTGTGATTGATCGCTGCCATGCTTGGTAATGCATCCATATTCACTTTGATTTCATCATCCCCATCGGGGCGGGCACAGCTGCCGCGTGACACAGCACAGCTGCGGATGCGAATTTCACCACAGGACCCGGACGAGGTCAGGGCACTGCGGCCACAAAACCAAGAAGTCATTCAATGGTATACCGACAGTAGACGGTATACCCTTCAAAGTCTATCTTCAAAGATCCTCAAAGATCCTCTCCGAGCTCGTGAAAAATGCCCGGTGCCCGAGCTCAAAGAAAACCGTCTCCATGGTATATCTCACCAAGCGCATGGTTGCCAGCACTGCATCAGCCCCTGGATGCTTTTCCAGCAACTTGGACTTGTTCTTGTCGCAATGATCTTGATGTGCAGAGCGAATCTGAATGATGTCGTCCACCGTCAACTCTCGGGTTGCTTTCATTGATTTCACTTCCTTCACTGCGTCCGGACGCGGGGAGTGAAAAGAACCTGGCACTTGCCACCCATCAGTGATGTAGAAAACCACTTGTGCTCCCAGATGCACCACTGGAGTGGAAGGACCAACCCGAAGCTGAGGAGAGCCACCGGACTCGACAGACCAGGAATCTCTTGGAGCGGACAGGAAATGGCCGAAGGTCCAAGGAATACTGGGAGACCCAAAGATATGCTGAGGACCCCCGAACCAGCATGCCACGTGCGCAAGGGCTGTAGCAACTTCCAGGGAAATCTGCTCCAGTTGTTCCAGAGGTATATGCTGTGTTGCATCTACCTGCAGGTCGCCCTCTTCGTTCTGTAAGCCGACCAACTGCAACAATGGGCTAACATTCTGTGCCACTGCGGTCAGTCGTTCATGGCGATCATGGAGATGAGACAACTCGGAGACGATTTTTCCGTCCGCAGAGACCATGCGGCATTTCTTGGCCTTCAACTGAACGGCCGATGCATCTGCAAGTTCGTGGATAGAAGAAACCTTTGCAGACTCAAAGAGGATATCTCCAGCAAGACTATGTACTGTCACTGACACGTCCATCTGGCAGTTGAATCCTTGAGAGGCAACTCAGGAATCGGTTGCAAGCGGCAAGTGAGGAACAACGCCCACTTGAGCCTGCGCCAACCAAAGATATCCAAACAATCCACAGAATCTGACAAGTTGG
This sequence comes from Symbiodinium kawagutii, assembly GCA_009767595.1. NCBI lineage: Eukaryota > Dinophyceae > Suessiales > Symbiodiniaceae > Symbiodinium > Symbiodinium kawagutii. Next base: position 271,125 of record VSDK01018014.1, read on the forward strand.
GGTCCTGCGGGGTCATCCATGAATAGATGGTTGCAGCAATCCATTAACCCACAAGTATCAATAAGAATGTGATTCCTTGAACAACCACCAATCATCAATGATTATCATCAACATGGATGATGATCAATTCCTGGCACGTGAAAGCAAAGCTGTATTGAATTTACACAAGGTTGGTCAGCCCTGCAAGCACCCAACAACTGGGCAAAGAATCCCTGCGAACAGACTTGCTTGACATTTGAAACTATGAAGTTTCGAACCTATCTTCAGTATCATCCATCAACATAATTGAGGTCCCTGATTAGTATATGCACAAATTACTGTATACACATGAAATATTCACACTTGTACAACATATTCACACATCATCACAGCACCTGCACACATACTGTGAACCATACTATGAACCCAAACCAAATAATACAGTACCTTCTATGACAAATATTTATGAACCAACCAAAAATCCAAAGACATACATAGTTCAAATCCAACGTCGCAAGTGGCACTGAATCGATGAGGTTCAACTGATGACGATTGATAAGAGAGAGTAGCTGGATCCCGGGAGCGCATTACCTTTCCTAGAAGAACAATCATATTCTCGGGTTTCGGGGCAGCCAGCTTGGTCAACCCGAAAGAACAACTCGAAGGGTGCGAACACATTCAAGCTCCATCTGTAAATCCATCTTTAATTTGTCCTTGTGCAATCTTGTGTATTATTCTGGCTGCACTTTACGTCAGATTTCTTCGGTACTTTTTATTTGTTTCAAATTGAAGGTAAGCCCCAGAAACCTATGAAACAATCGTTTGGCTTGATTAATCCTTGCGGCGCTGAAGAGTGGGGTTCCTTTGGGGCTGGAATGCTTAGGCTCCCAGAAATACCAGGTGTCTGGATTGTCCTGGTTGTTTGGGATTCTGCCCATTTTTGGATTAGCAAAGCAGCACTATGAACAACAATAATCCTGGGGATTTGGCAACTCCTTCGGCACTAAAATCGACTATATATATTCAATTAACAAAGCACTACTAGCAAAATAATGTGGTTCTCAGCCCAGGTGGGTCCATGATGATCAGGTGAGTTCGAAGCCGCCAAAGCGAGAATGGATCTCCAACAAGTGTTGTTGTTCGCTATCAATAAAGTTCGTCAGCCTCATCCTTTCCTCGTTCAAAATTATCCTCTTGGAATCACGGGGTCCCAGCAATGTTGGGTCTCAACTTGATTCGGATCGCCCCAGCATTGCGTCTCCGGGCAGCCCGATGCCTGTAAAGCGTGTGGCTGCAGCATCTGCCCAATAGTCGCCTTGGACTCATCCTGAGCGCAACCAACATGAGCGCAAAGCGGCCAGGTCCACCACCCACCAAAAGCCAGCAGCCAGCAATGACAACAACAGTAACAGCAGCAACTTGACAGCATGTCTTCCACTTCTCGTGCCACCAAGGATCGAAATATCTACGACCCCGTTTGCCAGTCTCTGCAATGTGCGACAGAACAGACTCGATAAAGGCGATGATGGCCTGCCAGAGCAGAAAATCCAGCTTTGGAGGCATAGTTTTGAAATGATGATGGCGAACAAGGAGGTGGTTGATGAGCTGATTCAAGATATGGTGTACAACAATTGATTGGTATTGCACACATTGCGGTATTTGAATTTGCCATTAGTGAATGATACAGCTCCAAGTGCTACCGCGATTCTCTTGGTCATGCCGCTTCAAACTGAGAGTATTCTGGGGCAAGAACTGGTCATTGATGGACATGTCTCAAAATTGGAGGATCAAATTACCTGCAAAGTAACACGTGATTCATGTTTGCCCGCCTCTCCACCCTTCACAGTGACTGATCATAATCAAGCCAATTCCTACCCAAATGCATCCACCCGAAAAAAAGGTTGAAACATCAACCATTTCATCACCATTTCGGCAACCAAAAATCCACCATTTGCCGAAGCAGCCGGCGCTGGTGGAGGCGCCTCGACAGCCTCTTTTTGTTGAACAAAAATGGCCAAACTCCACAGCTGCATGGTGGGCTGCAGGCTGGGAGACTCTAACCTGGGACCCAACGGACCAGAACCGGCGCCAAGCAGGCAGTAAAACTTGGACGGATGGGTATCCAATCATGGAAATTTGAAGTGTCACCATCAAATTGGTAGTGCAATTGTCATCGTCATCGTCATCACCAGCATCATCATCATCATCATCATCATCATCATCATCATCATCATCATCATCATCATCATCATCATCACCAGCATCATCATCATCATCATCATCATCATCATCATCATCATCATCATCATCATCATCATCATCATCATCATCATCATCATCACCAGCATCATCATCGTCATCATCACCAGCATCATCACCAGCATCATCGTCATCATCCTCATCACCATCATCACCATCATCATCACCAGCATCACCATCATCATCACCAGCATCACCATCATCATCCTCATCATCATCATCATCATCATCGTCATCATCACCAGTATCATCGTCATCATCATCATCATCATCATCACCAGCATCATCACCAGCATCACCAGCATCATCCTCATCACCATCATCACCATCATCATCACCAGCATCACCATCATCATCACCAGCATCACCATCATCATCATCATCATCATCATCGTCATCATCATCGTCATCATCATCACCAGCATCATCACCACCATCATCGTCATCATCCTCATCACCATCATCACCATCATCATCACCAGCATCACCAGCATCATCCTCATCATCATCACCAGCATCATCGTCATCATCATCATCATCATCATCACCAGCATCATCACCAGCATCACCAGCATCATCATCATCATCATCATCATCATCATCATCATCGTCATCATCATCGGCATCATCATCATCATCGTCATCATCACCAGCATCATCGTCATCATCATCATCATCATCATCGTCATCATCATCATCCTCATCACCAGCATCATCGTCATCATCATCATCACCATCATCACCATCATCATCACCAGCATCACCATCATCATCATCATCATCATCGTCATCATCATCATCATCATCATCATTGTCAAGATTGAATCATTGAATCTTTGGCATGCCCACCTAAAAAGATCAATTGGTGGTTCCGGTGCTGCGCAGCTCCCAGTGGCTGCATGGCTCGATATGGCTCGATCCCCAAAGCCAAAGCAACCATGAGATTGCGTTTATATGGTCAATACGAAGATGGTCATATACAAACCAAGACTATGCGAACCCTACATTCAAAAAAACAAAACTATGCAAATGTCTGTATGATATGGTTGATATTGACCACTTTTTTGTAGTTCGATTTGTGTGTAGTAAATGTATGACCTTTGTGCATGTTCATTACATCTTTGTTTATGCCTCCTGACAGTTCTTACAGACTGCTTTGCATGAATATAGATTGATATCTATATGTAAGTAGTTCAACAAGCATACTTAAACAATGTGTTGAATGTGCTTATACAAACAAAAACACATACAGTAGTATATATGGTTATCTATGTATATAAATATATATATATATAAAACTATAATGCAAAGAAAATAATATACTATGTACAAATATATGTCTATATATAAATATATATAGACATATATTTATACATATGCAAACAGAGCGCATCAGAACAAGAGTAGAATCATGTTCTCAGCCAAATCCATCAATGGTACAGCTGTGCTCAGCCGAACATGGAAAACTGGAAGAATTGCTGCATCGGGGCTCCAATCTTGCTGAATCGGCTGCTGGGGAAAACAGGAAGGTGTGATGGGTCAGCCGCTCATTGTGAAACAAATCGACGGGACCAAACTGGAAGCCACTGGAAAGGCCTTGGTATCACCCCAGGTGCAGCTTGGAAACACGATTCTGGGAGCGAATCTCAAATATCGCTCGAACATTCCGAAAAAATCCTGAGTTCCGTTCGGAGGTGCAAGAAAATCCACATTTGTACATGCGTAATCGCAGAAAATACCCGCTATTCGCTTCAATCCATGAGCCTGCCGAAGGAGACTCATGGAAATAGAGATCTAAAGCAATCTTAGCTGAACTGGGTATCACTGGCATTTCAAACAAATGAGTGAGACCCAGTGATACCATGATTGGGATATGATACCAAATCACTGGTATATCTATTAGCTGAACATCTAGGGTATTGCAGCTGTGTCGTGATTTCTTGAGCTTCCTAACATGTTCACCCGCCGTTTGCTTGGCCACTGTGCTATATGGTACATGCGGTTGTCCAGAGTTTGGCCCCCAATCATTCCATGGTCATTTGTACTTGGCAAACTGTTCCGTCGTTCGGGTATGCAGGTACCTGTACACGTCATAAAACTGTTTTAGGCTACGTGGCTAATTTACGAATAAGCCAATGGTTACCATGTGCAACAACATTTGCGTATGGCAATTGAGTGGTTACCATTGGTTACTGAGTGTGCTATGGCAATCGATTGGTTACTAACCATTGCTAAACCACTGCCAAAGCATTGCCAGCCCTTGGCTTACCTGAATTTACCCTTGGCTCAACAAACGGTTGGTGGCTATAACCCCTGTGAAAAACATTAGTCAACCAACTAATCATGTTTTTTTCCATAGGTAAAATAAGAGAGGCTTAAAACCATCAGCCAAACAACCATTGCTAAACCATTGGCTTAATAACCATATTAATAAGCCAACTCCAGTAGCTGGCCAATGAAAACCTGCTGCCAGTCGGGCCATTTGGTATGTCATGAATAGGATATAGCAACCGTGTGAATGGTCAAGATTGACGGCCAACAGTGTTGATAAGCGTGGAAATTGGTTGATAGCTGCTAATCATGGTCACGTATGGTTGCTCCCGGATATTCATGGATGTGCTGTGATATGCATGGTGGACAATGATTGATCCTGACAATGAATAATGGCTGTCTGCAGGTCTTGTACATTCACCGCTACAATCAACCCGCAAAGAGTGAATAAACCACGCCTCTCAGCCACCCATCATTGGGACTGTGGTTGGATCTTTCAAGAGGTGCCAAGTGGTGCGATTGATCAATACCAAACAGAGGGAAAAATAGATGAACATCAAACCATTGAAGATACATGAAGATACTGTATAATTAATTCATTGATCATTTCGGCTGGATCAACAAACATGTATACTTGAATCTTGTTGGAAATATTCAAGCACGATCTTGATGCAGAAGCCATGCCTTGATCTTGATGGTTAACTAATCAAGTATCTTAAATGATTTCGAATCATGGTGATATGCATGCCTTCCGTTGTGACCCTCTGGCAATCTGACGTGGCTGGATAATCTACAATTTCCAAATACAATTCATCCAGTGTCAACAGCGTGAACCACCTGAAACGCTGAAACGAACAAGGAATGCCACCCTGGTAGGACAGCAATGCAGCCCTCCATAGGGGCCATGGCGTAGCATCCACTCCGAGATTCCTCCACCAGCTCGGTGATTTCCTCGAGCTTGTCTTTGTATTGGAGGAGACACTGCAAGCCTATGCGGCTCAGTTCATTGAAGAGTTCCTGAGCATCACTGCGCCACGAGGGAAGCCGCGCAATAATCGAACAAGAAATCTGCAAATGCTTGCATACAAAACATGCACTTGGATACATTCAGCAATTTAGCATCTACATGGTTTATGATGGCTCAAAGTGACAGAAGCTTTGTTCCTTATGGTCCTGGGAGCCAATTTCGATGCAAAAGCTGCAAATCTGGCAAATGCATGGCATGGACTCCGCTTCAACGCGGCACCGAAAGCCCTGGGACCACGGCATTTACAAATTACATGGACTTGATTCTGGGTTCCTCCTGATTCTGTTGATGTTCGAAGTGAATTTAACTCCACCTACCATAGATTTGATTCAGTAGGTACATGTTTAACATCATGAACCTTGTTGCACATCAAAGTCAATCAAATGCAGGGGTAACTAGGACGAACTACCAGCCACATGGATGGTGTGGTGATGCTAATGGGTATGTCACATCCATTAGGGCCCCTCCAAACTAACCAACAACAGCGATGGGTACCTCCAGCGACAAACAAATCCAAATGTAAGATCGGTCTCTGTGCGGTACCCCCGACATATCGAACTGGAAAACATCGAGGGCAGGGATCGCTGTGGAACAAAATGGAACAAAGAAACGAACAGTTGGCAACTCGTAACCAACTCCTGCTACTGTTGTAAAACTGGTAAGTTGGTAACAGTTGTAAGCGATTTCCAACTTTACCAACTCCTGCTACTCAAAGCTTCCATCTATAGCCTCCTGACGCCCCATGAGGCTCTCAGTGCTTGGATCATAGCGCAGCAGGCAACGTGACAACATGTGACAACCATCCCACTGTTCCCGCAGTGTGGCCGGGTGTAATGTCAAGGCTCCCTCAGCACCGGGACAATCTCTGGATCTTTGGCGTAGGTATGTGCCAAAATCTCTGCAGAGTATAGATACCTTGGGGGTGGTCAGACCCTTGGATAACCCTGAGAAATTGCACAGTTTGGTGAACAACAACAGCAATAGGTTTGAGCGTTCCCCAACTCTGTGAGCCAATGGGTTGGCGGAGAGGGATTGTGAGAAGGGATGAAAATGACGATGATGAGGATGAGCATGAGGACGAGGACGAGGACGAGGACGACGCCACAGCCGCCGCTGACAACGACCACCGACCACGACGACGACGATGATAATGAACACCCCGGATATCCTTTGTGGCATGTGATGACATAGGCCCCTAAGGTCAAGTACAACTCCCTTCCAACACCTTCGAACAACAAACACGCCCAAAGGAGTGCATTGAATCTTAGGAAGCATGTGCCACCCCTAGTCTCCAATTCCATAAACAAATGTTTCTCCTAGGTTGTATTGTAAAACCGCTTCAAAGTAATCAGTCCACATACATAGAATTCTGTAAATTTTCTTGTCCGTGTTTCCCCAAGGACATCAATTGAACAATGTTGCTTCAAACTGATGTTGGGACAACTGGCCCCCCAAACCCAAGCAACCAACTCGAGGCTAGTGCGTAACAAGCCGATTCAACACAAAATCTGAGTTTAGCACATCGCGATGTGTTTTTGCATCAACCACAGAGTGGTCGGCCGTTGAACAACTGTTTAGGGGAAAGGAGTTCAGCGAAGCCTTCACCTAATGGGGGACCGTTCCCATGCTGTAATTAGGTGGTTGGACAGTGGCATGATCCCAATAACATTCCAGGCACCGTATTTCTTAGACATTGTTAGATCGCTAGTAGTTTCATAAACAAAGGTAGGACAACCTCTAATGTCTATACGTTCTGGATAAGGCTTTCAGAAACGATGGAATTATGCCTCAGGAATCTTCAGCAAATAGATGTCCACCCGAATTTGGCCCTGGCTTCATGCACAACGCAACACCAAGCTTCGGGCTGTCACCCATCCTGAAGCTCAGCTGGACACACTGGTGTTCAGAACCCTCCACCAGTATTGCTCAGGGCTCGTGGCAAGGTGCGAGGAGTGCTGATGCTGCTGGAAAGCGGTCACCAAAGTTCTGGCCACATCCGACAGATTGGGCTTGAAGAGATCGGGCACACAGCGCATGGAGTGTTTCAGCAAGCGACAGCTCTTTTCCACCTGAACGGCTGGTGACCAGCTTCTCCTGGTTGAACATAGGGGTGAGCTGGAGAACAGCAGCTGGCAACGAGGGTCCCCTGTGCGCAAAAAAAGTGGCGGGCTTTCCTACTCAAACGGTACCCATCCTACTGATGAAGGTCTTACCCTTTTTGCTGGGATTCACAATGCGCCAAAAAAAGGGACCCTAGGATCTGTAATTAACCAATTGCAAACGATGGCTGGTTGGTGCCCTTCCAACAATCATCAACCGGTGTATTACCTCCATGGCACCATGGAGCAAAACCCAAACACCACACATGATGGCGATTGTGAATGCGTATGCGGATGTTTGAGGGCACATCAATGTATATAGAGGTGCGATGTATGTAAGGGTTAGATGGAATTAGGAATAGTCATGCAAACCGTTGCAGATTAGCTTCCAATTTTCATAGTAGACTGAAAGTGAAAGATCAGTTTCCAATTCTAACAGTAGACTGAAAGTGAAAGATTAGCTTCCAATTCTAACAGTAGACTGAAAGTGAACCTTGGATCAAATGAGCTTCAAAGCCGACCGACAGTCGTTGCAATGACAAAACTCTAGCATCTCTTTGCTCGCTTGGGGAAGCCGACGAGAGCACACAGCTATGCAAACGATCTTGGACACATCGCATCAACACTTATCCGGGCCTGGTAGCACATCACCTCCAACCCCAACCTTCAAATCTTCGACTTGGCATCACATTCATCCTCCCCAGGGATGGTTGATCAACTCACATCAGCTATCGATCCATTTCGCAGATTCCTTGCGTCCCAGGAGCCAACTTGGAATCTCCCGGATGCTGTGCCAGGCATTGCCGGATCACGGGCCAGAAGGTGTTGCTGATGAGCGCTCCCACGCTGACCGCTTTGGCGGAGCCTTCACGGATGTGGATCTGACGGATGATGGTGGTCAGCCTGGCAAGGTCCAAGGTCAAGCCAATGTTGATGGTTGATAAAGGGACCTCGGAAATGGATAATGTATGGTTGATTGATCAGCCAATGTAAATGGTTGATAAAGGTTGATAAAGGTTGATGGTTGATAAATGATACAGGATTGTAATGGATGTTGATTATATGTTGGTTTTTGATTAGTGTAACCCCCCCTAAAGTAATGAAAATAGATGAAACCAACAGGTAGATACTAATCAGAAACCAACATTATATGGATACAGACATCATTTGTTTCCTTCTTCTGTGGTTGAAAATAGTCCTTCTACTCTAGTGGTTGAGGTTCAGAGTAGCAGTTTTGAATGCTGTGCTTCTTTGCAGCAGCATCTTACAAAAGACCTGCTTTGCAGCAGTTCCTCGAGGAAAGATAAGTTATTTCATGAAATAATCCTTAACTTTGCAACGAAAAACTTTCTTTTACAAGGAAATGGAAATGTGAAAATTCTCAAAAACAAACAAACTATCAGCTACCCATGAACAACCTATCACTTGCCATGAACAAGCCTTTGGAGAAAAGAGGTCCATAGTGCCAACGATGATTGGATTCTCTCGGAGGATGCTGCTCCCAGGTAGTCGCAAGTTGTCCAATTGAATCGTCATCCAGCGATTCGAGGCCGCCCATCCCGATCTACAATCAACCGTTGGTGGTCTTTGGCAGCTCAGCCATCAGCCACTCCGCACGGTGGTTTCTCAAGCCATATTACTGGTCCCCCAAAAATCATCCAATGTTCACCATTTTTAGTAGTAAACCAACCTAGTAAACCAACCATTTTGGGGGACCTCCTATGTTGAGAAACCACCGCATGCACCCGCCTATCGAGAATCTCGCTGAGCACATTGGGCCGTTCCCTTTCCGAGTTCAAGCCTTGCACCTGGATCGCAAATTTGCAGTAGCCAACAACGCGGCGGCTCAGATTCAAACAAAACGTGGCTGGTCCTGGCTGGTGATTACTTGCCCCATCTCGAGAATATCCTGATCGAAGCCATCATCCCCAGGTGTGGTTCGAAAATGGTGAGAATATGTGAGAATGACCTACCCTACCCTTCAAGACTATAGGTAACCAGGGAACCCCAAGTAGAAATGGTCACCCATTATGAAGGGAACTGGAAGGGCAGAGTTGAACATGTGAAACTGGGTTCCCCACTACAGGTGAATTTCCCAAATAGGCAGGGCAGGTCCCCACCATGGTCTCTTTCCCCCAACTATTGGTGGTTTCCCAAATCACCGGCAATTGAATATGTGAAACTGGGAACTGGTAATAGTTGGTGGTTTCCCAACTGCCGGTGCTTTGGCAAGGCTTCAAGGGCTTCCATCTGCAAGATGACGTTCCCATGGCGCTGAACGCTCCACGGTGGGCCCCACAGTTGTGGCAGCTGGTGGTGTCGCTTCCAATACAAGGGATCTCTATATGGGGGGTTTCTCAAAATGGGGGACCATCAAACCATCCAAGATGAATCAGTTGTAGCATTAAACCGACCATTTTTTTGGGGTTCTATTTTGAGAACCCTCCCATGATTCTGATGGTAGTTATCCCACAGTGTCAAACACCTCGAGGAAAAGCTAATGTGGATCTCCATCATTCTCCCGATCAATTCTGATAATGCTGATGGTATCTGATGGTTGTATAAAACATATCAAAACAATCATGATGATCATGATCCTGGTCTGTATCATCATCATGATTTAAGAATCACAATTATAACAAACATATTGTATTCATCCTGCAGCACAATTGGCAAGAAGAGCGGATGCACAAGTCATATCGACTAGTCTCTCCTGGGATGCCTGCCAGGCCCCCGTAAGGAGGATCCTGGACTTGCCCGGGGGACCATCCCAGACACGGCCCACATCGGTCCCATCGAACGTAGGGCTGCCACGGCACCAGTGGTGACACGAGCTGCTCTAGGCCAGTGCGAAACTGCTCGTCTTGCTGAATGCTCGCCACCTGCCAACGAAGCCACAGGGGATCTGCCTTCGCAACAAGGACCGTCCTGTCAGTCACCATCGTTTTATATATATATATATTATATATATAACATAAATATACATATATATATATATCCATATATTATAATCATGATCAATCACGAACACTATATAACCATTTTCAAGCATGAATGAATGTAGACTGGACCAATTGTCGATAGCTAGCATCATCTGTCGTCAATTAGTTCATCAATTCATAAGTGCAGCCATGTGCAGCAACATCACAAACAAACATTGAATATCACAAGTCTTCAGCAATCAACCTATCACAAGTCTTCAGCAATCAACCTCCGCCCTGTTCCTGTAATTTCTTGTTGCAACCTTCAAGACACATATATAACGAGTCCGTGCCAGGCACAGCCCAAATCAACCAAAGCACCACAGATCCAATACCGTCCACGATGAAGAGATGCATCCGAATGGGTAAAGCGATGGTGCTCACGTAAAGTTGAGTCAGTTGTGGCACCAAATCCTGCGAGCCACCCAGTCATCATCCCGGTGCTCCCCCTGCTCAGCCAAAAACCCTTCTGCAGGGGTGGGCAGTGGACAAGTAGGCTTACTCACATCCCCCTGTATATTGTTTTTATAACAATAAGAATGGGGTCAGTAATACAGTACCAACATGAAGTACTTCATGATAGCTCTGTTCCCCACTGTTCAATAAGTATCAATCAGTATCGCCGCGGTAGCCATTGTAGTAAGCTGATGTAAGCTGTGCGTTTGTGATGAGTAGACAAGACAACGCTCTTTGACATGAAATCAATGGGAGCTGTCCAAATTTTCAAAAACCACTTCTTCTGTGGACATCCACATAATATGTAATTTGAACCTGCAAACGCCTGCAACCAAATTCTCACAATAAATAGAAAACAAGATTCTTCATGTTGTTCTCACATTTTTGCGGCTTGAGGCAGCCGGTGCTTGGTAGCGATGGTTTCAAACTCTCGGGAGCCAGTTCAAGCTTCGGAGAGCTGCTCGGCTAAAAGATTATGGTGATTTGTGGGTGTGAGTCTGTGAGTCTGTGAGTCTGTGGCATGTTTATCTACCAACCTTTGGGTGATTCGGACTTCAAACATCACCCACCTCCATCGCCATATCATCGCCCCACCTTTAGGCCGCCCTAAGCGCTTGTCGTTTGCCCAACCAAACTGGTTGTAGAGTATCAATTCAGACCCACATTCCCAACCATTTCATAGTCTCATGGCCCCATCTCAATGTGGCTCAACAAGCTGAGAACCGCCTCTCCTGCAAATGATGTTTGCCGCCCACGCAGATCTCTTTGAAAGCCATGGATGCAGCTTGCTGCACTTGCTTGGTGCGCTCCACCATATGCGCCGGGCTGTTGGGAGGATCCGATGCCAACAGTAACTGCGAGATCATCTCCAGGGACGAGCGGAGGAAATCGGGCCGGGTCTTCACCTGCCAGAAGCTGCTTCCAAGCGGGCAGGTGGTGCCTCACCAGTGGTACAAACATTTCAAGGTATATAAGTACAGAACCTACATGTATACATGTTAGTACATGTCCATGTGTATGTGTAAGTTGTGTTTGTAAATAGTCTGCGTATGCTTGCATGTGTTCATGATCTGTATAGATGACTCTGGAGTTAAACCTCTGAGCGAATGGAGAAGCAATTGACATGGCTTAGTAACGATTTATAGTATGTTTGCTTGCATATCTTCTACATCCCAAAATTGTTCCTATTTTTCAGTCAAACCAACTGGTCTAAATCATGTTGGGTGTCACAGAAGTACTTCACAACCTCTCAAGGCAACACAACTCCAGTCTGCAGATGAGGCACCCATTGCCACAGGTTGCCTTGCATCGGAGTCAACCAGTGCTTGTGGTTCATGGTCCCGTTGGTTTTGGAATGCTTTGACATCCTCTGACATGTTGGTAGCCTGTCCTTTGCAGATTGTTCACCTGTGTATCTGCTGGGTGGTGACCAGAACCGAATCTGTAAAACACGTCCGTAGCTAGGCCCCGAACGGCCTCCACTTCCAAATATACCAAATAATGTTGAATAACGACTTATAGATCCCCTTTAGTGGAAGATTCACATGTTGCCAGCCCTGAACTTCAAAGAATCGCAACAACTCTTGACATCACAGGTCGCTCTTTCAAGGAAAGGTTTCCTCAGGTCACCCCAGGGCCCCTTTTTACAGCTCAGCACTTGTGTGCAGAATTCAGGTGCAGCTCAAGGTGCCTAAGAGCTCGATGGCCGTCTTCTTCGTGAAGTGCAGAATGGCTCCTTCGATGCTCTCAGAGGGCGCAGAAGAAGAAATCAAAGGTGGCAAGGATTGGATCAGCTGCCAGAGCCTCAGGCGACATGGCGGCGACATGATGATGTGGATATTTTGATGATTAGATTACCAGTTGGATGTTTTGATGATGTGGCTTACCAGATTGTTTGAAGGTAATTTTGTGTGTATTATTTTTTGTGTTTTTAATGGGATTCTTGGAAGTTTGGGATACTTTTGGGGACTTGTCAACACTTCACCAGCCGATCCTTGCTGGGGTGGTCTTGTCATAAACCCGCTTAAGTCATAGTTGCATTGTGGGATACCATATCTTAAGTTCATCCATCTGACGCCACAGAAATCACAAGAAACATAAAAATCTGGCGTTGCCGAGCGCAGGACCAAACATAGCTCATAACATGATGAATACTTTCAATGTTTGTCCAAATGTGCAACATGTCAGGTTCCTTCTGTCAGGGTACCCGGAACTGGGATCAACAATCGACCAAAACCATTTTGTCGAAGAGTAGTTTGGTGGATGAAACAGCTAAGAAACACCTATATATCAGCTTCAAGGTGAAAATCAAAAGCACAACAGATATGAAGCTTGAGTAGTTTGACACGCCTGGTGGCAAATGCGTTTGAATCGTTGGGTACACACTTGGAATTCTAAATACTCATAACAATATTATGTAACCATCTATACTAACTCACAGCCCACAACAAAGACTCTGTGCAACACGCCCCATGGCGTGGATGCCCTTTTTGGGTGATCCCCAGAACCCAAGGAAGTAGTGGTTGCCTCATCAGCCAGGGGTGGCTTAGAAAAATGGATCTTCCATTGTCAACCCTCATTGTCCAGTAAACACCCTGATCAATCCTGAACCATTGCTTAGGTATTGTAGCACCCCGCAATAAGCAACCAAATATATGCAGGGTAGCTTCCACCAGAACTTCCTGAAAGAGAAGCTTCTGCGAGCTTCTATGGATTGAACCTTTGCTTCCGCTAGAGTTATGTGTGCACCGAATCCATGTGCGAATGCTCCAGGATTTGAACTCGTTAGATTGCAAGAGGCAACCAGAACACATGGCTTGTCTCAGATTGCGAGGCTTCGGGGAGCTTCCGCGAAGCTTCCGTGGATTTAAGCTCTGGATTTGGACATGATTAAAGGCTTCCGATGTACAAATATGATGTGTAATTGCATGACATTTATAGGTTTGCAATATCAAAATAGAAATACATCTTGTGAGATGATACAATTCTGCAAACTGTACTGTATTTATACACGCACCGTATATCTGCACGCAAATGGCATATATGTTATAATTGTTATATGTGTGGAGAACGTAATATGTAATATAACATGTTGCTGCAAATTGCTGCAGTATATCCAGTCGCAGTCCCAGTACAGTATTGAAAATCCCCGTCCAGTTTCATCAGATCTAACTGACCGGCCCAGAAAAAAAAACGAAACTGACTGGGGCGCACTGATCACGCTGCTATCCAGTCACACGCTGCCATCTCGAACTTCTGCTCGCAAAGCCACCATCGACAGCACAAAAAAATGAGCTTCCTGAACCTGAGGCGTTGAGGTTTCATGGTTTTCATGGAGATATGGGTGTTTCTCAAGCCATAGGGGATCCCCAAAAGGGATGGTTTCTTATTGCTATAACATGAGTCATATAAAGCATGGTTTGGGGGTATCCATATTTTGGGAAACCACCACACCATCACACCATTATTTAAATGCAGGTGAGCCGAAAATTGATGGTTTCCCTCGCAAGTGATCATTTTTTGATGGTTCAGGGATAGTTACACCCGTGGATATACCCACACAATCTCATTCTCCTGAGATTCATGGGGCCTTTACACCAGCTTTGGGTGTTGGATTGGAGAAGTGGTGTTTCGCATCAAACTCGCACGATTAGTGTGAGCTTGCTGTGCTACGGCGCAGCCCTGTCAGAAACAAAGCATTAATTGACAAAAGGAGAAGGACGATAAGCGAGGCAGCGGAGAACGAGGACAAGAAGGAAGAAAAGGAGAAGCAAGTCTGATAAAATCTAAAGACCCTCACCTGACTGATCAAAAAAGGACTTTCTATTTTTTCATGAATGGGGTAGCTCCGAGGTTCTGGATGTAACCTTTTGGTTTTAACCTGCAAGCTTCTACCGCTGACCATGAGACCCAAGCAAAGACATCTGATTGTTGATAGTTCATGGCACCAACCCTATAATTAACGGTGGTGACAAATCATGCAATAACAATGCGAACGAAGCAACGAAAATGATGTAGTAATTCTTGATGCTCAGAACGATTGCAATGGTTGATCAAGTTTAGAATTCCAGTAATGTCACAAATGATGAGTCCTTTCTGGATCGTAGGCAAGGGCTGTACACCCATCTCATATACCCTCTGGTAGATCAACCAATGAAAAATCATCACTATGCCACTATGCATATATAAACAGTGTGGCAGAATGCAATCAATCATCACAGCTCCACTTCACGCCAAGTAACAACTACTCCTTGCTGCTGTCCGCTGAGCAAACTCTTCAACACGTGTTCCAGTGCCTGAGAGCACAAATCCAAACTTTAGGATGGAACCTGGGGGATAGCCATGGTGTATGTAACGTGGGATATAACATATATAGCAGTTGGTTATCGTATTGCGTAATTCCTGGCGTAATTAGTGACCAATTCTCATTGTATCACTGCTATACATTTTTTGAACGAAATAAATGTAAACTATACCAGTGTGCACCGTTACAACTCTTGGATAGAGCCCTCAATGACTGGGTTTGTGGCTGGCCCTCAATGCGAAGAGCAAGACCTGCTCTGCTCGATCCCAGCCAAAAGTCAGGGTTTCTTCATAGCTCTCTACAAGAACCCACCACCACCATCACCACCACCACCAACAACAACACCAACAAGAAGAAGAGGAACCAAAACCAGAACCAGAACCACAACAATGACCACAAGCACAACGTAGCGCAAAAAACAACCACCATTGGCAACTTCATAGCGCAGCTAATTCTCTCAGGACTGGGCATGGCCAAGCGCCAGCTGCGTCCAAGCGGCGGTGTTGGGCGTTAAGACCTCCAAACAGTCTTCCACCAGGCCCAGGATCCGTTGACGATACGCTGCCATCTCGTCATCCTGGGCCGAAGCGACGGGAGGCAAGGGTGATTAATGATGGTCAATGATGGTTAATGGTCGTTAATGATGGTTCCTGGTGATCTCTAGTGGTTGATTGGCAACTGAAATCAACTGAGCAACTGGGCTCAAAGAGTGCGACTCTCAGAATGGTTTCAGGCTTAGGCATTGACTGCATGGATGCTGTGTATCAAAAATTCATGGCTATTGGAGGTCTGTAGAGTAGTTCGCTTTTTAACTTGTTATAAACATCAAAGCTGTTCTTCGGGGGATAAATGACTGCAGGTCAATACCCTGTACCCCTGATAAGCATTCAATGAATGACCTAACTAGTCCTTGTTGTGATGTTTATTAATAATGCCAGCAATGTGATTCAGGAAGACTAGCGTGTATCTTGTCATTGCCACGAATTTGTTAATTACTTGATCAGAAATTCTGCAGCGGAATCTGATTGTCAGTGATTGTCCCAAGGATAGATTAGGTAGGTTGATAAGCCTCTGAAATAGGCAGCATTGTTTGATGTATGTGCTGCCACGAGTGGAAATCACAATTCTTCCAAGGTGGAAAATTGCAATGCTGCTCTCTCAACTGCCTTGGCCCGGGAGCAATCCGAAGCATTTACAACTACCATTTGGTTGGGCCACTTCTGGTCGCTTCTTAGCTCCCCCTTTAAAGGGACCTAGGGATACCCCTGGCTCCAAATCGCGGAAACCAACAGCTAGACAACAATCAGCTTGACATCAACAATTTTGCACAGCTAAGCATCTGCCAAGAAGGGATCCTGGCTGGTGCTCAATGTACATCTGCGGATGCTAGCACTCAGCAGCTCTCGGTAGACACCTGGCGGAGTTGCCATGTCGGCTTAAGCAAAAAACTTTGCTGTGGCTGCTGCCGTGGCCAAATCTGAGGCTCTGAAAGCATCAGCATGTTCCGTGCTTTCCCCACCCATGGGTTGTGCCCCCAAGGCCTTGGAACTGATCAATCTTTACATCCATCTCCTGGCCGGCCAGTGCCACATCACAAGCAACATAGGATGGATATCAGTTGTGTTTCTCTGTCGTTGCGGGTGGTATCTGCAGTATAAGGATCATGAAATCATGAATGCTCATTGGTAGCATGACAATGCATACCGTCGTGATCTTCAATGATGGTCAACTGGTCGATGGGTTTCAACCCCTATCAAGAATATGAGTCAACCAACTAGCCAGTGGTTAACATTGGAGAACCAAGAATATGTCTAAAACCATCAGCCACCGCTGTTGTTTGGCTAGTATGTATGTATACATAAACATATATATATATATACATATAGAAATAGAAAATAAATAATTAAATAAATAAATAAATAAATGAATAAATAAATAATAAAACAAAAAATGTTCCAGTTTTGAGTAGATCTCAATTTACCTCCTTACTCCGACCAAGGCTTTGGGGTCGAGTAGAAGTCGATGCTTGTGGCAAGGGGGAAGCTGATGCAGAACCTCCTGATCTTTGTGAAGAAAAGCAACAACAACAACAACAACAACAACAACAACAACAACAACAACAACAACAACAACAACAGTAGCAACTCACATATACAGCAAGTTGTGTTAGGCAAGATAGTGCCCCCCCCCTTTATGAAGGGTTAGATATCGGGCCGATACCCTGTACCAGTGGCTGGGCACACCCTCCAAATGCCAAATACCACTTCTTTGGGGGGATTGGTAGGTACCATTATCACCCAGGATATGTTACTCACTATATAATCATGAATAGCCACTCGCTAATGTCGTTAACCATTCATTGACCACTTAACCAATCGTTCTGACCCTCGCCATTGAGAGGTGGTGTCCGGAAGTTCTGTGGATCGTTGGCAACGTTGGCATCACCGGTGGAGTCACTTGACAACCATGACACCATCCCATACCCTCTTGCAAATCAACCTGCACATGGATTATCACTCCTTATTTGAAAGGTAAACCCATGGAAACCCTGGAACAAACCAGCTAGAAGTGATTAGAAGTGGGTCATTTTCCATCGCTAGGTCGATCTAGCGGAGGGTAAGTCTGCTTGATTGGTTGCACTGCGAATCATGGTTCATGAGGTTGCAATTGCTAAGGTGGCTGGCAGTGCCTGCTGTCACAGGCACTGCACGAATTCCATGGATTTGGACCAGATCATCTCACAAAACGATACCACGTCATGTTGTCATACCCTTCATATTGATTGCTGATCAAAGCTTGGGCCAGGTCTAGACTCATTCAAAGCTTTTGACCACCGTTCAACTTTGTAGTTTCACATCCCAAAGAGATCCATGGAATGTTTCTGGCACGTGTTGCGGACTTCATCACTGGCTACCAAAGTTGAGACATCTTGGCAGTTTGCAGGTCACCTTCTATGGAAATCTGCTCCCTGGAGGTGTCACCACATACCCCCCCATCTGCCAACATCTGCTGAGCTTCTGGATGTCGACAAACTTCATCTGCCAGGCGATGCCAAAATTCCAGAGGTATGGAGCCTGGGCACTGGGGCAGCTACACAACGGAGGGGTGTCCATCACTGGGACGGTCATGCCACTTAGCAACCGGTCCGTGAAAATGCTGGTTGGGGCCCAGTAACAACCCACGAAAAAAACGGTTGTGGGCTTAGTAATCCACGAAAAAACATCAGTAGAAAGCCCAGTCCTGGTAGTTGCTGGGCTTGTCTAGTGATTCACATTAATTCATTAGCTTCAATCCTTTGGACAATCAGAGCATCATGACTCCCTCGCAACCGATCCACTGATCTCCTCGGACGGCAAGTCGGTGCAACGCAGAATCACCTGCCCGCCATGTTGCATGGCTTGCAACGTGATCCAATGGTGTCACCCTGGTGGCGCCACATAGCTAGCACCCTGGTTGCGCAACCAGCCTGAAACGAACCGCTGCTGCAACCATCATTATCAAGTATGATTGACCATAGTAGGTCGTGACAATACACAACATTCCTTTGTATACAGCAAGTAGATCATAAAATAGTAGATCCAAATACTGTCTCTGCAATAACCAAAAAGCGAGGTCTTGCCGCTATTCAAGTCTGAGGGCGACCTGATGGAATTGATTGCATCTACCGAAACATGGAGTGATGACTGTCAAACCAAGCTTGACCGAAAGAAAATGACGGCTATCCTGGTTTGAACTCAGTGCAATAATCATCAGCCTTCCACCCAAACACAAAAAGTAAGTACTGGTACCAATGATTATCATGATCATGAATTCCAGACACGATTCCCGCATTGCAACTTATCTGGGAGACTGTTTCAGATTTTTATGCGTGAAATCTGTTTGATGCATTCATACCTTGCCTCTTAAGGAAACAATGACACTACTGAAACGTCATCAACATTTGCCATACTTGTTGTCGCAGTTACAGTAGTAGACACAACCAGCAAGTTCCCTTTCGTACCAGAAAGGCTTACTGAGCAACCAACAGCATGCTTTCTGAGCTTGGAGAGCCATTGAGGTCTTCCAAGTTATCCATCCTTCACCCCATCAAAAAACCTTTGGGTATACCTTTGCTACGGGGTTCACTTGCAATCTTCGAACGCTTGGTCCTCGGTTTGGGGCTTTCAAAGCAATTGGCATACTTGAAGCTCATAAAGAAAGCCGGAATATCTGCAAACGATCCACAAGGACACCCTAATTTTATCTCATTTTGCCATTATTGTGCTTTCCATCAAATAATAGGCCCTTCAGTATGGTGAAAATCAGCTCATCAAGAGCCCACCTCCAAGATACTCACGATCTGGGCGTCTCCACACTGGGTCATGACCAGTGGCACCAGGCATTCCCCGACTTCCACGTAGATCCGGCAGATCTGAAGGATTTGTTCCATTTCCTGAGGATTGAAGGCCAGCTCAACGCAGTAACTTGTACCAAGCATGGAAAACTCACACACCGGTAAACTAACATAGCAATGGAAAATCACCATCTTTTATAGTGAAACCCAAGGAAAACACCAACAAATGGTGGATTTTCCATTGCCATGTTAGTTTACCAGAGTGTACACAGCATGTTGCCAAGGATTTACGCGTGTATTGCGTAGTCTTTGCAAACCCAAGAGTGATATTGCAAATCTGTATCCAATTGGAAATAGAATGCTACGTTGGATGACTATGATACTACTCTACAAGTTAGTTATACAATGTAGGGTATACACAAGGTAGTACACTACCTTTGTATAGTAATTGTCATTTACATTGATCAATCACCTAGTTGTGATCACAAACCAACGGGCGCACATCCCTTTGACTTCATGATAGTAGAACCTTGGGTGCCGGAGGCAGCATGGTCGTGGGCCAGGTTTCCAGGTGGCATTTGGCTTTGCATAATACTCCTCCAGCCGTACTAGCTACGTCCGAGTTGTCAGTAGGAAAGGAGTAGAATTGCTACTATCATTGAACAATCTTCACTACCTATATCTTCGTGCTTAAAGTACTGCTTGCATCTATAGCTGCATTGATTATTTGCCAGATGATGCACCCAATTCCTCCCGAGTGATGTCTTGCAAACTGTATTGCACAGTCAATTATAACCTTAAGGTTCACGGCTGGGTTTTGCGGGCTGAAAAACATCGAACTACCATGACCATAAAGAAATGGGGCTAACATTTGCATGACAGTAAATGACTATAGCCTATAGTCATAAAAATGGTTAATCTACGCTTAAATGCCAACTAATGGCTATGAAACTTCAACCCACCCCATGACTTGCAGAGGTTTTCCCACAGCAAATCACCGTTCTCCAAGACTCGTTCTCCAAGGCTACCTCCACGCCGCGGCTCAGCAGCGATTCGAACCTGGGCGCAGCTGGGCTATGTGGCCATCACGGATCAACTGGAAAAGTATGCTGCGATACCCACAACATCCCACAATACCAAAGAAATCCAAAGAATTGACTGAATTTGAACCTGTCAACTCGTGTTTTTACTCTATTTCACAATGATGGAACATCGATTACACAATAATTTACAATAACATGTTCACTATTCCAATGGAAGAATGATGAAGCAGTCAACCATGAGAATCAAAATGATGAGACCTTTCATTGCGATTCATGGTCCGTCACGCATGATCAAACTGTTTGAAACACGCCGGTGACTTCCAAGATTGGTGGTTTCGCTTCATGAACATCTGCTACTTGGAGGGTCCCATCCGCACTCCTCAGCCGCAGCCCAGTGGACAGTGCTCTCAGCCCCGCGAGAGTGGCGACTTGGGCTGAGGAGCTTTGACCGGAGGCCAGCCAACTGGTTCATGATGACCTGGCGGATGGATGGTCGTGGTGCAGGGCCGTGCGCAATCCTAAGCACCATAGTTGTAGCCATAGCATGTTATAGCTAAGATTTGCAAAGTTGGTTCTGGAAGTCGGATACAGCATGCTAAAAACTTGTTCAATTCTAAGGAAATAGATGTCCTATCTTATTCATATGGTGCCCCACCGCTCACTGGTCTCACGCAGTACAAAAGAAGACCTGGCTCAGAAAAAGTCAGATGCCCGCGGCGTGGCGAGCCCGAAACCATTGTTGTTTAAAAAAGGGTCCTCATCAACGAATGATCTGAGATACCTCGATCTCTGGACCTAAACAAAGGCTGTCTAAAATCAGAGACACCACTTGAGGTCCCCCAGAATTGCTATACCAATCACTAGGGTCGGTGCTTACTAACAAACTTGACAGGAACATATCTGAAGTTGACATGTATCTGGCAGAGAGAGGACTTAGACAACCATATTGACAAACAATCCTTTCGTAAACCTGCTCTTAGGTACCCTTGTTGCAAAGACACCGACACTCAATACTCAGTACTTGAGGGACTTCACATTTGTAATTGAGATGATAGTTGACAACTATTCACATCAATTTCAAGATAATTGAGAGTTTATGAGACAAGGCGTTAGCAGACCAAGGACCCATGATCATTGGCAATCGGGACTAGGACATCTCATGTGCCGTCACATCTTTCAGATTGAGTTCACAGAGTCAAGAAATGAGAATCACTGAGGGAGCAGAAGGGTCCTGGGGATTTGGATCTGACGAACAGCAATGGGTTCTTCCTGACACGTGGGCACGCTACCAGTTCACCATCCTGAACAAGCGTACTGAACACTTCATGGGGATTGTGGGCAACACCAACAGCATCAGTTCACTTTACTGCATAGGTGTTTCTCAAGTCAAAGGGGACCCCCCAAGACCATCCAGTTTATTAACCGCTCGTACTAATAGACCAACCATTTTGGGGCACCCCTATGACTTGAGAAACAAGATTACCCAACAGTTCTCTACCACTGTTGGTCTTTGTCCCCTCAGCATTTACCAGCTCATTCTAATCACTATGACTATACACCATGCTTCACAACATTAACCACTATAAACCAGCTGATGATCCACCACTGTTGGTTCTACCCCTCCCCCCCAACATCCACCACCAAATCTCTCCCACTTCAGCACCTGAATCACCGGCTGGTACACGGAGATGTCGGGCGCGCACATTCGCAGGAGCTCCACCACGATGTCTGTGGCGGTTTCGCTCAGGTCGCCGCCCTCCACGACGTGCTTAAAACACTCCGGGATCAACGGGTTCTGCGCGATATCCTGGTGACTGGGACGTGGAAAACCATGGCGACAGGGACAACCAGGGCGACAGGGAGATGGTAAACCAGGAGCCAAAACCATAGGAAGTGAAACGGGGACATTCATAGCGATGGTGTCGTAGTCACCACGCAAAGCTGATCGTTCTTGTTTGGGAAGTTGGGCATTGGGGGAAGCTGATTTTACCCCAGTTTGGGGACTCAAGCCCGGGAAAACTGGGGACTGGAGTGGCACCCCACCGCATTCCGACATCCCATGCTGCCATGCGTCTGACGCTTGCAAGTTGGTATACTTGATCCAGCTAAGAAAGCACTCCAAAACCTGAGCAGGATGGTTTCAGAATGAATGGTCTAAGACCCCCCCAAAAAATAGAGGTCTGCCTGTGCAAATTGTGCAAAAGGCATCGTTTCTACGGGCTCATTTGACAAGCCATACTGAAAAGGGTCTGGGATTTTGAGCTGAGATATTCAATCCCAACTTGTGGCGCGCGCAGCGCAACAGTTTCAGTCCAAAAATTTTGTGACCGGATTTGGCAGGGAAGCTACGCAAATAATCTGAGGACGCTGATGCTTTGTGCAAGGCATTTGGGGGCCATGAGTGCAGTACCCCAAAACTTGTTGGTTTCACCAACCAGCACATTTGTTGCTTAGGGGTGCCCACTATTTCTGTGGCTGTGACCAAGCAACGCGTTTGTTAAACCAAGACCTGATCCTTTTCACGGGTGACAGTGCTTTACCAAATCCTGAGGGACAACTTCACCTTACCACGTTAAACACGTCGCAAACAGGACAGCTGGGAGCATACAATCACACACACTGTAACATCAGATACCACCAATCAGCCAGGGCACTTTCCTCCTTGCTTGCACTGTTGGGCATTGCAAGTTCAGAAGAAATTGGACAACTTGTGGCGTTGCAGCTTGTAACCTTTGGCTGCAGCTCTCGC
Organism: Symbiodinium kawagutii; assembly: GCA_009767595.1. Taxonomy (NCBI): domain Eukaryota; class Dinophyceae; order Suessiales; family Symbiodiniaceae; genus Symbiodinium; species Symbiodinium kawagutii. Next base: position 294,625 of record VSDK01018014.1, read on the forward strand.
GTTTGAAGCTGTCCGTCATCAGCTTGTAGTTGTTGTTTTCCTCCAAATTCAAGAAGGGAACTGGAAAACTGCTGATATCAACTCCATACACATGACAAAAGGAAATTGCTGGTGTAAAGTGCAAAGCACCAGCAAGCAGCAAAAAGTAACCTAGATACATGCATGTTGATACAACATGTTCTCATATTTTGTGTGCAGAAAAAACATGCTACAGGATGTGTATCTATATAGATATATTATTTACATATACACATCGCTGCTGCTTATCATTACAACATGTACAACATGTACGTTTGTGCATTGCCTATTGGGTGGAATCCTAAAACCACGGGTTGCGCCTGAACGAAAGAGCCTCGAACGGAGCAACATAGTGTACCCTGAAGTGGCTATAACGAATGACTCAGAATATTCCCAACTATCTCGGTGCAGTTATCTGTATACCCCCAATCCAAGTGTACCCTACCCTGTTGTCACCCGGTAGCTTCATGGTATCATCCAACCCCCCAACCGCTCGCAAGGTGAATCTCCAAACTCCTCTCCTGCTCTTGTCCAAATGCCAGGCTGCCGAGGTGCTGTTGCCCAGGCATTCTCCAGTACTGTTCACCAATAGTAAGCCCATGGGTTGATCTGCTGGAATACAGTGGGTAAGAAGTTAGGATACCCACGCACATGGACACCCCCTATTTTCATCCACGTGAGATTCCAAGGGTTTCTGAATCCTTGGCAATTGCCGCCTGTGTGCCATCTTGTTCCTAAAATTGCTGTGGTTTCATGCTTTTTCTGCACAAGCTCTTGAAATACAAAACCACCAAAGAGAGAATAGTCTCCAAATGGTGGTAGTTTCAATGCGTTTCCCCAAACTATGTTGGTCAAGTGTGGTTGATTGTTATGCTAAATGCAAAAGCGTCAGAGTAAAAATGCTGAAGAACCCCGCAGTTTCCTGACATATAGCCTATCCAGTCGTACGAACTCTGGAGGTTGAATAAGTTCATTGTCATACGGTCAAAGCACTTCCTGATACCCCTCTGAGATGCAAGACATGTTGCCTCGTTTGCGGTGTGGTGGTTGGCAAACGTAGTGCTGCTGAACGTACCAAAAGACTGTGTAGTAGTAGTAGCAGTAGTAATAGTGATAGTAGTAGTAGTAGTAGTAGTAGTAGTAGTAGCAGCAGTAGCAGCAGCTACCACTACCGCAATTTCCGGGTCTTGAGAAGGCCATCCTGACACATGGTTGTGGGGGTTTCGAGGGTCAATGTTGGTGCTTGTGCTTCTGGTATCATCATGTTGGAAACGAAGAGAATCATCAAAAACTGCTGAAATGTACATTTTTGTATGGGATAGTGTCCAAATATATTGACCCATATCTGGCAACTTATCATCGTTGGTGATTACTACTCCCCGTGATCAATCAGACCTGTGGTCGGGGGCTCCTCAGGTAGCATCCGAAGGACTTCCAGGAGGGTAGAATAACTTTCGGGACTCTGTCCGAAGCGTTGGAACATGGTCTCCACGGCGTTTGGCCAAGCATGGTCCTGCGAACTATGCTCTGGCAGGTCCCCGTGGAACAAGGTTATGCCGAAGCTACTGCGGCAAATCCCACCTCTTTGGGGTTTGGAGTAAGGGCAGCTGGCTCAGCAACATTGAAACTGCAAGAGCCGAGTCGGAGAAATTACAACCCCTTGAAGCGAGTTCTTGTCCCTCCGCCCTGGGCAATCGTGTCCCTCCCGGGTCCATTTGAATAGCGAGATCTGCCAGTGCAATCGCCAGCATCGTATGAATCGGCTGATGTTCACCAGCGCGAAATCTGACGTGAAGTCGGGGCCAAGAACAAGGGATGACTACGGTAGATCTGTAATATTGTAATATGATACTGCTAATTGATGATACCAGCCACAACAGGTTGTATAAAGTCTAAGAACACAATACTTGACTACATTGACACGGGAATGTGATGCATGATGTAGACTGTAAGCTAGACATACACATGAGATCATATGTCATCCATTCTCATCTTGCGTGGGATACCACAAAATATCTCAATTTTTCTTTATGTGGAAGTGAGGTTCGTGAAACCTTTACAAGTCCGGCCAGCAAAAGCTGAATGCGACGAAGCCGCGCATAAAAATTAAATTCCCAACAAATGGAATTGCCCGCTCACAGATGGCGCAGCGAAATATCACATCAGCTGAAACACCTTATAACTTGGGGGTATCACATAGGTATATGCCAAACTTGGATAACCAACAACCCACCAAAAAATATTATTTTCTAGGAAACCAGTGGTTTTGGGGTTACCGCTATTTTGGCATATACCATATGGTGAAAATGTTTGGGAACCAAGTTAGACCACCTGGAAGACTTCTTCGGCTAGCTTCTTGTTGGGAAGGTCTATCGGACAGAAGTATAACATGTGATTGGTATTGATGAGCAGTCCTGACGGCAGAAGAGCACTACAAAGGTAGGGAATATGAAGGTACACCTTCAACGAATCACTCCAAAAATTGTTTTACCTCAAGTTCATACACATGGCTATCGTGCATGTTTTGCGACCCATGTCGCGACCAGATCGACACCAAGAACAAACACATCGGCCACATCCATAGCATCAACATCCATCAACCTCACACAGATAAATACCATCAACGTCCATCAAAAATGACCCCAGCCTGTCGATGTGGTTGATCATGGAATCCCGCAAGCTCATGTAGCTATCCGCGGGCAGTTCATAAAAATCAAACTGCACTTTTGTGCGAATCGTTTGCGCCGCCTCAAGGCCGTCAGCTGAGGTGCGCCCCACAACGGGAAACTTTGATGACCAAGTCATACAAGATATACATGTGTATATATATATATGGTATGTATGCAAAAAATACATGTATGTGTATGTAAATAAATATATATATATATATACATGATTCATCTTTCAAGAACATATAACTAATGACTAAAATATTATAAATGGTGATAAATGATGACGAAGGTGTATACTCAATGTTTATATTCATTGGAGTCTCTGTCCTACCAGCGAAAAATACCAAATGCCACCAAAGTGGTAGATCAACAATCGCCACCGTTAACGGCCATTCCTCTCTTGTAGTCAAACGTAATAGCAATTCAAAATGATCATTGCCAACAGATTCACAATGGGTTTAACATCGAGGATTGCCAAAGGGTTCTGGTCTGAATAAGAAAGCATACCACTGAAGTCACTTGAACAGTCTGCCATTATCACTGCAGCCACTTGTTTGCCGCACACCTGTTTTAGATTCTTTGATATAGGTTTTAGGGATTCAGAAGTTTAGGCTTTCAGGGCTTTTGATACTGCAAGAGTTTAAAAGAAAAACAGGCCTGCGTCTCAATTTCAGCATCTGAAAGGATTGACTTTTGGTTTTAGGGTCTGGGGATGATGATGCACGATCTACGATGTGGGATTTGCAATATACTATATATACATAAATATATAAATGTAAATATAAATATATATATATATACACATACGGATGGTGATAAATTATGAAAATGATGATGATAAAGCTGATGATAACGATGATGATGATGATGATGATGGTGATGATGATGATCATCATCATCATCATCATCATCATCATCATCATCACATCCATGAAAGACTCCATATATTGCCCTGTGCTCACCAAACATGCCCACAATGGCCATGAAAATACCCATCACTGCTCGCATAAACAAAAAAAAACAAGTTTGGTCGTGGCAGGTATCAGGTTTCCTGGTGGCATATGCCAGGTATGTACCCCCAGGGGTCGAAACATTATTCGGTCAGAAAGGGACCGGTGATGATGATAGAGACCACCCAAACATAAAAAGGAGCCTGGGATGCTGGGGAAAAGTTGGCCTCCGAGATCCAGGAGTTCACTAAATTTGTCGTAATCCCATGAACGATGGTTCGCTTGGCTTGTCGCAAAAAAAGTAACAAACAAAGAACAAAACAAGTTGTTGAAAGCAAGCAGTATGGTTACTTTTGCAAAGTTCACCCATTTGGCAAAAGTAACCATACTCTTGCAATGTTCACCCATCTTGGTTAGTTTACCCATGTTTTTTTCCTATCACCTGTCTGTTTAGGACTTCCAGAACGGGGTCTTTGGACAATCATTGGAGGCACCACCAAGCCATGGCGCAAAAAAGCGAAACTGCATCGGCGCATCCTCGGAGACAAGTTGCTTGGCGGTGTGAAATCAGTAAACTTGCACCATTCACCAACAGCAAGAAGTACCCCCTGGCTCCCCTATCATTAACCATTGTTTTCCCTATTATTGTTATCATTATCCCTCATTATTGGTTGGTTAAGAGCTTGACCCAGCTCGCCACCAGCAATAACTCCATGATCCAACGTGTCACAGCAAGGCCGTTGAAGAGGTGACCCATGGTGACCCTGCCAACTCGATGATCGGCGGCTGCCATGGCTTTATCCGAAGAGTTGCTGGTTAAACGATTGGCATCGATAACAATTATTGCCAACAATAGTTTAACCAGCAACTCCGGTAATAGTTAGATTATTGCTAGTTAATTGTTGTCAGTTCCGGTAACCAGTTGCTGCTGGTTTTATTGCCAACAATCTATTGGTTTTATTGGCATCGATAACAATCTATTTGGCAACAATCTATTTTGGCATCGGTAACAATATAACAATAGCAGCTGTTCATATTGTGTTTTGGGGGTTTACACTATACCTTGCATCTATTTGGTTCACGATTGGGGAGCCACAAATGAGCAATTTCGTACAATGCATGGTCTCATATTGCAACGTTGACAAGCCTTGATAACCCATACTTCTGATATCAACATGATACTTTTGGGTGTACCATCTTATCATTCCTGTTGGTTGATGATAAAAGCTATTCAGGATTCTCAATAACTTGGTCAAATGCTGTATCCTTGTAATTGTTTGGTTGAATCACAATTTGTAGTGAGTCGTGCGCTCTAGCGAGCTATGATTCGGCGTCCACGTATCTTTACGTGGCTGTATCACTGTCATTAATGTTTATGTAAGAGCTGCTTTCGCATATCATTACAGTTCTATGATCCTTTGCTTGTACTGGTTGCTCACAGTAGACTCGCTAGACACTGCTGTATGCCGCATGTATGTGGGTTCTATGTCCTACGCAGGTGGCGAAATGACCTTTGTCAGGCCAACAGTGACCTCTGTGCCGCTGTCGGTTCCCGATATTTTCTTGTATAGGCAAACCATCAAATCTTGGACAACCTACAAACTAGTAGCATACCATACTGTATCTCTGAGATAGCTCCAACACCATATCCAGCACTGTTGGCTCTATCCTCATTTTTCTTGGTTACGTCGCGTGATTGTTGGCTCTTCGTGATTGGCTGTTTCTTTTTTGGGTGCATGGTTCTCTTGGTGGCTGTTGACACTCAACTAGCCATTGTTATGTCGTGTCCGAACACTTCTATCATGCTAGCTAATTGTTCCAATGCCCAAAGTTGAAAATGTGTAACTGCTATGGGACAAATTATATATGCATTTTTAAATCACCTATCCATATGCATGAAGCATTGGCAAAGTATATAACTGACATTAAGATTCGAAAAACGGGACCACTGTCATCAGTTCCACTTTCCCAAATCCATGAATTTCATTGGAACGATTGGACATCAGGATTCATCAAAGCCAACTCCCCAATGTGAACTTCCCAAGTTCACTCCACCAGTGGCCCCCAGGTTGGGCCAACAGGGGTGAACCCCAGGTTCTAACCCTAGGTTCTCCGGTCAAGTCTCCTGCGAGCTCAGGAGCTGATCCGACACCTGCCATGCCGCCGGCGTCTGCTGAAACTTCGTCAGAAATTCATCCGCTTGCCTCGGGGGCAGCTGGGTCCAGCCTCGCCAGTGTCCTCCTGTCATCATGGATGGGATACGCAGCATGGACGCTACGATGCTGAAAATGGGATGCTGGTCATGAAACCTCCAGCTGCACCTCGCTGGTTTAGGGTGACCACCATGCACGGGACCTGGGATTGGCATGAACAGTGAGGTCTCTTTACAAATTTGCAGTCGTTGAATGGTGGGTGACAGTCCATCTTAGCCAGCTTTTATCCGGTTCTAGCTGCTATCATCAAGAATGACTAGGATCAAGTCACACTGACCATTATGACGGTCTCAAACATCAGAATAAGCGTTGCAATGTGATTACAAGAAGCGCAACTTTACACTAGGTTGGTACTTAGAATAATCAAAATATTGTATCACCATGATGCATTGACTACCTACCACTATCTACCATTGTCGCTCAGTCTCTACCACTGTTTTCCAGTATTATATCATTGTCATCCATTCTCAGCCATGATAGTATGATCATCTTAATCATTCTCAATTGGCAAATCGTGGCAAATCGTGGCAAATCAAGTGCGAGCCTTCCAAGACAGAGGGGCCTAGGTGGCAATTCAGATCGCTACCTCATACCCTATTGGCTCTGATGAAAACCAGAATAGGAGTCCACAATGGATCAGGATACCGAAGAATAGTCTGCAACAAGCCAATGCAGCTCATGAACCCCCAAGAAAATAATCACCAGCGGGGCAAAATCACAGGTCTGAATTCCAAAGGAATGGCGAAGGACTCCTGTCAGGACACCCTGGCCATTAAGAAATGTTGACAATAGTTTAGCAGTCAAAAAAACATCTATATACGTATTGTGCACAAATAGATGTAATTATGCAATTTCACTAGGCGGTATACTAAAAAACTGTTTATCCAATACATATAGAATATAAAACGCGTATATACAGTACATGGATATACACCTAAATGTAACACTTTGTATGTCAAGAGAACAAACTGGCATAATGTAATTAAAGTAGTAGACATTAGAATCAAATCAAATCCACTGCGTAGCATTAATACAAAGCAGTATGCACATATAGAATTGAGATCAAGTTGACAACAAAATTGATTCCCAAAGTCCCAGGCGATTATCATTCGTAGCTCGGCGCCGCCCAAAACCCGCGATTCCCGTGGTTCAAGAATCTTCTTGGTCTGCGGATCTGTCTCGGAATACAGAGCATGCAGCGCTGGCAATGCTTGCTCCATGGTGTGACAGATCTGCACAAATTTCTAGGTGCTGATTCTGAGCAAACGGGTTAGGCTCAAAAATGTTGTGTCCAAATGCTGACAATTATGAATCAAAGAGGCTGCATGTAAAGGCTTTTGCAACATTTTGTACTCACCACAGTTGACAGTCGACAACGTATGCGAACTTGATGCTACCATGAGATTTCACTCAAAGCTGAATCATATCTGTCTGCAGTCGCTATGGTGACTAGGGTCCTCTTTCTTGCTCACGGGAGCAATGACTCAGAAGTTGGCACAGACTTCCAAACTGTCTCATCCCCAACGATGGACCAGGCATACGGCAGCATTCCAACTACCCAACAGCTGCTGTATTGTCAGTGGTCATTTTTCAGTGGGCTCAGCTCTTCAATGGCTGCAATGGCAGGCGACACCATGGCGTTTTGGGTTTGCACGGTAGTCACTGGGAAAACCAGGAGTCACATGTGTTTCTTCTCACAAGGTGCTTAGATGAAGTAGGTAGGTAGATTGAGTACGATGTAGAATGATCTTTGAGAATTCATAATGTAGATTGATCTTTGCGAATGTTGCCAGTTCAGCGACCTAAAAAGGCAGTGTCTCCATACGCAAAATGTTTCTTGGCCCTCACCAATATCTACCATGTGTTCATGCAATCGGTACACGCGCAACATGACAGGAACGACTGACACATCAACTAGGAATTCATATTGTGTTTCCGAACAAAGAATACTCAAAGAGGTCACATAACCATCATCTATCTGTGTCAACCTCTATGAATCATTGTCCCATTCGATGCGGTATTGCTTTCCAGCCACACGCCCCCTTGGCAGATAACAGTCTGGCACCAACCATTGAGATGGTGGTTGCCTATGCGTGGCCAGGTATCCCCAAGTTGGAACTCTTCAACTGGCAATGGGTCAGTATTAACCAACCAACTAAGGTGGATATTCACCAACAATAATAGGGAAAACAATGGTTAATGATAGGGGAAGCAGGGGTACGGGGTTTTGACCCACAGCCAACTGAAACCACCAAAAAGATACCAACTTGGTAGCGCCCATCATCTGGGCTGCCACCTGGTTGATCTTTGTGACACGATGGATGACCCACGACAGCTGGTGCAGGTCGCAACATCCCAAGTGCAGGACTGCTGCGAAGGCAACAGTGCAGCACTTTCCCCTGGAGAGCCTGGAGTGGAAACGAGCAGATTTGACGGAGTGATGTACATAGCGACATCGAAAGCTTGCCATGTCTTACTGAGGATCCTAAGCAAAAGTGACAAAATTGCCAAGATACAAATAAAGTTGCATTCATTTATTGTCATTCATTATTAAAAAAAACACATTCATTGCCAAATTTGCCGAATAGAATACTGGTGCTTCTCAATGGTCAGCCTGCCATAGGAAAAAGATGAGTCCGAAACCCTCTGGTAAACAACTCTGGCAATGGAAAAAATACCACGACCAGGTGGTGTATCACTGAAGGTGGTTTACCATTGTTGGAGATCATCCAGAGAACAATGGGCATTTACTGCAATGATTAAATCAATCCTTGTAATGAGTTGATGGTGTCATGCCCTATAATAGACCTTTATAATGATGGTATCTAGCAAAGATGATCATGGCAATCATTGACCAAGGCTGACAATAAGATTGCGTGTGCGTTCACCAATGATCACATCCAGGCTAGTACCGCAAAAACTGCTTTTTGGATGGTAGTAAAAATAAACGGCATATTGTTTTGAGCTGGAAACAAATGGACATTATTTGCAACTGGATGTTTGTTAATCACTGAGAGGCAACCACTATTGATTATACAATATCCACAACTTGTTTCTTTATTAACCATTTTGCACAAAGGTCCTGAAATGTTTGTGCGCTGCTTGATTGAAACTATATGGCAACCACAGGCAAGCATCATTAATAGTTGATACCCGTTGCTTTAGCCACCGGCTCAGATTCTACACCATCCACGCCAATGTGGTACGCTGTACTGGCAAATTATCAGCATTGTGCCCAGTCCTTGGTAAAGCAGTATCAGAATGATATTTGAAAATACTGGAACAAACGGAGCATCACAAACATACCATATCTAGATCATCATAGATCATCGACTTCTTGGGGATTCTTCAAATAGATATGCTGTGATGCTGTTTAAAGTATTTCTGGATGGTCCGCTGATTGGTTGGCTGGTTTAACCACTGAATATTCTATCCAATGGAATGCTCTGTCATACTCGATCACCTCCCTGATTCCGCCGTCCAAATACGCGTGGCTTCCTGCAAAGATAACATCCCGGAAAGCATCCGAACCACTAGTTCTCTTTCTATTAATCTTTCTCAGTTGGGTTCATGACATCTGGTTGGCGGTTTCAACCCCTACGAAAAATATTCCTCAACCAACCAACTATCTCTAAATACTGGAGAAAACAAAAAAATGTCAACCAAACCACCAACCAGTAGCTGTTTGACCACTGTTGTTGGTCAGTACCCCCCATTATAAACCAATATAAACCCCTATGACTTGAGAAACCGCCACATGATTGAAACAGCGCCTCAACATCAGCCCTCATTACCGCTGGGGGTTGGCCATGTCACCTGGTCCTTCGGCTTGCCATGCTGATCACCTCGGGATCCCAGGTGTGCGCTGCTGTTCGTGGTCGCTGCTGGCTGCGCATGGGGGTCCACCTTGGAGGACACCATGCCCGGCTGCAGGTGAGAAATCCCACAGTGGATATACGTTGATTTACAGTAACCAATGGAAATCCTTGAGTGTTCAATCTCACCATCAATCAGGCAGCAAAATCAGATAGTTATTGACCATCCATGGTTTTTACCAATGGTCGTCGATTTACGGTGGCTGTGTCTCGAGTCCTGAACACAATCCGAAGATGACTGGATTCAGGTGGCCGGGATCTCCGGGTCAAGGTGGAACGCACAATCAGTTGTGCCTGGAGCATGTCTGATACCCCCACTATGGGGTGCCGCTGTGATTGCGGCAGGCAAATGCCAGGGACCAGCCCGGACCAGCTTTGTTTTATGTGCACAACTGAATTCGGTTGTTGTTGACAATTGGATTGACATTTTTTGGATCTATAGTTGGTTGCTGAGTTCTGCTTTTTCTGCTACTTAGACATTTGTCGGTTGCAGGGGATTCCTATAGATTTTACCGGCCAAACCAACCGGTAGAGCTTCCATCAACCAGGGGCTGTCAGTGCAATGGCTCAGTGGGCGTGATGGCACCCTGGAGAATACCACCCTGGCGAACTGCTGCTGAAATGCTTCAGCAGATTCAGTTTCCACAAGCGGATTCAGTCTATATGGTTGGTTGCCATTGGGATTTTCATAGATGCAATCGTCCAAGTAGTGTAAGCAATCCCGGTTCAACAAACTAAAGATTCAATTCATTGTTAACAACTCTTCAACGCACACCTGGCAAGCACTCAGTGCCGATTCGGACAATGAAACCTATGAAGAAGATCAATGAGTTACAGGTAGCTTCACAAACAAGTGGAGCAACCAGCCCGAAAAGAAACCAACCATTGAGCTTGGTGGTTTGAATCAGGATCAACAACTTCAAGTGCGATTCTTAAAATGGATGCTTTACTACTGACGTCAATGAACGATATGGGATGATTTGGGGGTAGCCTATTTTGAGAGCACAAATGTTGTACGAAACACTCACTATCATCTAATAAATCCACATAAATCCAAATCAATTCATATAAATATTATAAATCCTATTGAGATTGCACGTTTCGAAGCCTAACCAAACGATTTTATGGATGGGGTGCTGCTAGGGTTAGACCTACCCCAATGGCTGATCTGGAAGTCTCTGCACGTTGCCCTCCCACCGATCCTCCGCGCCTGTCCGAGGTCGTTGCGCGTGAGGATTGGACAGGAGCAAACAGCAGATTCTGCTGTTAGGCTAAGTTATGGCTAAGTTGTATTGTATTGCTATCGACTTCTAATATCTTGTAGTCACCTGTGTTGGAAGGATCGGAATTATCTTCAACAGTCGTGCGATATCCAAAAGTTTGCAGGATGTGAGGTTGCGAAAGGCTCATGATAGTCTTCTGGCTGGAAAGTCATCTCACATGGACCCATGTTTGGACGTTGAGCAAGTAACTCAGCAAAACAAAGTGGCCGAGGTACACTTAAGGTCGGCAAGTATATGATTCACAGGAAAAATGGCTACGACCCCCTTCTAATCGGGAAGCGAACCTACCGGGAAAAAACAGTCAGGGTAGATCTCCTGCTGATAAACTTGTCGCCAAAATGGGATGGCGGGCAAGAGAACTTTGAGGTCGTGACTTGTGGTACTCGTTTCTGTACCGATCACTGTAGGTTGCCAATTTCACAGAACACAATGAGCGGCTTTCTGTCGGCCCCAGGGTGGTACATCCAACGACAATACACAACGCTCATGGCAACTGCAACAGAACAACCACAACAACTAACCACACCCACGCAACAACAACAACAAAGACACAAACAGCAAAAACAACAACAACAAAAACAACCATCAACAGAAAAAGAACAACAAACAACAAACAACCATCAACAGAAAAGGAACAACAAACAACGTACAACAAACAATGAACAACAAATAACTTTCAACGAACACCAAACAACAAACAACAAACAACCAAACAACAATCGAGCAACAACCAACAACCAAGCAACAACCAAGCATCAGCCAACAACCAGCCAAACGACAACCAACAGCCAGCCACCACTTCAAAGACTACGGCAGCACAACAACCGCAACAACCTCAATACAAGAAATCACAGCAATCAGAATGCAACAGCCAATGCCGGGTTTGGCTTGTCATTCCGTCCCTGGGTTGCTGCCGCTGCCCTTTTCTCTTGGTTTGCGGCGACTTTGGACGCGGATCCACTACGGAGTTGGAGTGCAAAGTTTTAGCACTCAGTGACACGACATTGGTTTTGACTCTACAAAGTGAGAGCAGGTGTTTCTGGATCCACAAGACTCTAGCACATCCCAAGTTCGGCAAATTGGAACCAAAGCCCCCGTTGCTTTTTTGTGCTTTTGAATGTTCCTCCAGCCAGACTGGACAGTTAGTAAGGGAACGATATTGGTTGGTGTTACGCGTCCATACTTCATCTCCCCCAGACATGCCAGCAGTGATTGGCTGGTAAAGCAACCAGAATCAATCCATAGTGCTCATTATGGTAGATCCCCCGATATTTGATGGTAGATCCCCAGCTACGGATAAACAAATACTGGGTACTGTAGTGGTTCATTAAACATCCACCATCATCATCCAGATGGTCATGGCAGTGAGTTTGGGCACACCATGTGGATCCCTAGCTATGGACTGCCTCTACCATCGATGATTCCCAGTTCATGGCGCGACCTCTACAATGGTACATCCACATTCACAAACGTCCCATGTTAAACGGTAAATCACAAGCTATTTTTAGTTATTATGAAATTGCCTTATTAATAGCTGGATGTACCATTACCAACCATCAACCGATATTGCTGGCTATCATCCATTTTTATCTATATACTGTACTGCTATTAATCATCATTAACCATTGTTCACGACCATTACCTATTGTCAACCATCATTAATCATCATTACTTCATTACCCGTTATTGGCAGTCATTAATTAACTATCATTACTAATCATTGCCCATCATTAATCATCATTTATCAAGCATTGTTAACCATCATTCCCCACTGTTCACCCCAAAATACAGTTCATAACTATTAATCGTCATTACATATCATTAATCATGAATTACCATCATTACTACCACCAGCCAAGCTTAACACCCCAAAAATAACTACCACTGTCCCATTGTTAACCATCTATTACCAGGTTAACAGCTGGATCTCCACCCCAAAAAACGCCGCCAAAGAGCCAGCCATTCTCCACTGCTCACTCGTTTCGGTTCCCGGTCTCACCGATCTGACGCGGCGATTTCGCCGCGGTTCCCGGTGAAACTGGGCACCCATACAGTGGTTAATAATAATGGTAAAACATAGAGATGAATACCTAACAATAATGATGAAGAACTACTAGTTGGTGGTTTCTATGGTGGTTTCTGTGGTGGTTTCTAGGGGATTATACAGTAATGGGAAATCGTAGGGAAACCAAGGGATTTTCTGGGGATAACTATGGATAACACTGGTTTTCTGAGGAATTATAGGGGTTATAAAATGGAGGATAATAACCAACAAGAATGGGTAAATAACTACTAGCTGATGGTTTTTCAAGCCAAAGGGGTACCCAAAAATGGTTGGTTCATCAATGCCTAGCGATGATCAGCAAGGGATACTAACAACGAGATAAGAACCCAGAATAGGGGATACAGTATACCAACTATAATGGTTGGTTTATTATAAAAATGATTATGAATGGATGATTTGGGGGGTACCCTGTTTTGAGAAACACCCCAGATGGTTGAGATTGATTGGTTTTACATGCATCATTTCACTATGGATACTCTCTGTTAACAAAACTGACTGGAAGCCAGGATGATTCGCAAGCTAGAGCAGCGATTGTGGATTATCTTTATATCACTAGATTGCCACAGGGTATATCTACCAAAAGTCATCGTCATAAAGGTACCATATACCAACACAACAACCGGGGGCCCTGCTTATACATGATCACAATTTGCTTGGACAACAAAATTTTGCTGGTATATCTTTGTGAATCATGATTATATACAATACTTCCCTGATACTTTGGGTAGCTAAGTTCAAATCTCAACATAGCAGGTCCATATTGTGTGATGACTTTTGTGAGCCGTGCATATGCTTTGACACTTCCAGGAAAAGTGAAACTTTTTGTGAAAATAGGGGTGGCAACGGTGGCAGCATGGGATTTGAGTCTAATCCCGGGCCCTGGTAACATGAAGCCCCTGTTGGCCTCTGAACATGTATGGATCCACGACGAAACGAAGGGATTCTGAGCAGTAATATGATGGACTAACCACTACCTCGCGCACAACTTTGTGGATTTTGATAGAGTTGGCTCCATCACCAAGTATTTGCTGCAGCTGGATAAGCCCAAGCTGCATAGTCTGTCACCTGGCAGTTAGAGTTGCATTTTGCAATGAGATAGCACGACTGGCTGATTTGATCACATGGGTGCTTTCAACACGGTTCCCAAATGGTAGGTCAAAGTATGGTTGTCAAGCCACATGTTTCTTGAAAACACATGAAAGCACCTCTTATCATCTGATAAGTGGTCCAAAACATAAGATGATAAGGCCACTATCAAAGACTTGTGGCTTATAGTGGCTTTCTTCTTATGAACTATCCTAAACTTCCAAGTCTAAAACAGGGAAAACCCTACCTGAGAATATCTGAGTGGTTCCACAGCTTCACCAGCGAGTCGAACTGCGGCTTTGAAGCAACGGCTTTTGTCACCCAGCGGAACCAAGCAACGACGATCATCTACTCAAATTGACTTATATCATACTCATCATGAAACTAACCAAGCTTGCGAAGCAACGTGAAAGAACATGTGGAGGCCAAAACACGCAAGGATGAATAACTACCCAGAAACAGTTGCAATCAATAAACAAATATAATCACCATCATTACAACAATCATAAACTACCCAGCACCCAACTGTGCCTGGGATTAGCCAACCACAGCAACCTTCAACACCGAGGCTGCGGCAACCTCTGCATAGAGCGGTGACAGCGGTGCCGGGTACGACAACATCACAAAGCCCTGGAAGCCAACCCGTGGTGACCCCCGACTCACCACCTTTGGGGTCGAATCCGTGCATCTTGACCAGTAGGTGTTTTGATTGAAGGGATTGGTGAATGAGAATGTCTTGACCATGAACAATCCTTGAAGGTTTGGTTTGTTGTTGATTCATAGGGGTTGCGTGATGGTCGTCGCTCGTGGTTAGAAAGCATGATGGTGGATTAATGCTATGTTGGTGGTGGTGTTGGTGGTGGTGGTGGTGGTCGTGGTGGTGGCGGTGGTCCATGACACATCATGGCTTTCTTGTCCATGACGCCTCTGGTACTGAAGCTGATGACAGAAATCAGGATAGCACAAAATGATGCTACTTAACATATCGTGATGTCCGTCAGGTTTTCCGAGCTCGGAGCATTCAGAACAATTCTAATCCTGGCATCCAACGGGGGTACGTTGCCCCTTGCAGCCTAATGCATCTAGTGGAAAACCTGGGCTTGTGTCAGCCCTATCAGGAAGCCAGCTAGCATTATGAACTTAGACCTGAGCACGGCGCCAAGCGGTCCGTTCCCTGCTACAAATAATGGAAGCGGCGAAAAAGGGCCTTAGAATGCCTTAGAGGTACCACCATGCATGGTGGCAACCCTGCATCATAGCTACAAGCATCAACCAACCGTGGAGGCTGCTAGCCCGAAGAAATCCAAGAAATCCAAGATCCATAGTACATTGATCAAAGGTTTATCCATGAATACCTAACTATGATACTATGACTAGTATACTGGATGATTTAATTTCAAAACAATATAAATATAGTGTGTGTACGTACAACGATTATTGAAATCAAGTGCCATTGTATACCGCTCCACATCCATGAACTTATGGGTGTCAACAATGATTAAATACCCAGCTACAATGCCTAAAATCTATCAAATGATGGTTTCAAGATTCAAGGTCCTTCTTAATAGCGATAAATATCGATATCTAAACTGCATTACCTACTGCATGAAGAATTCCCTTGATTAATGTTGAACGGCTCAATGGATTTCAATGGCTATATGGATTTGTCCAAAAATGGTGTGCTCCCACAACGGGTACCACCCCGGCTATGGACGAAACCATACAAAGTGCAAAGCACTTGGCTGATGGCGCTGATTTTTGTGAGTAGTGCCCAAGCAACCAACGAATTGATAGTGATATGCATTGATACCGCTTCATTATCGGTCATATGCATGGTGAATATTGGTTCATGACCTTGCACGGTTACTGATCGTTCTTCATCACATTCACAGACTAGTAATTTACCAGGGATATTAAGTAATTAACCGTATGCATGCTTCACAGTGGTTCTGAGGCATGGTTCTCCATGATTGGTTCATAGTTCATTGGTAGGAACCGATGAACGGCTGACAGCTACTCCACAAAATCATCATTTGCACCTGTCGATCTCATCATGATCATCAACATCAGTATCACCATCATCTTTGTTGGGGGATACACGGACCATGAACAAACCAGTATGATTGCTGATAGTTTTGGGGGATACAGGGACCATGACTCTACACCAGCAGTTGGGAAGTTCATATGGTGGTTTCTCAAAATAGGGGTACCACCAAATCATCTAGCTATGAATAATTTATAGTAATAAACCAACCATAACTTGGGGGTCCCATTTTTTTTGAGAAATCCCATAGTTCCCCATCATTAGCCAGCTCGTTTTCCCTAATGTTTGGTTATTATAAGCCATGAAATTGATGCTTAACTGCTTGACCCAGCTCGCCATATGGATGTGGGGAGTACCCCCATGAACTGCTCGCCAGGGCCTCAGAGGTCCTCCCAAAGACCGCCATGGGACGTCCATCATCGGCAAACTCAGCGCGTCCGGACCACCGAGCCGCTCCCAGAACCGTTCGTTGAGGTGGGGCCCCGGGGGAGCAGAAAAATCATCAAGTTCAAGCCCAACTGCGCTCAATAGAAGGTAACTACAGTGGTTTATAGAGTTATAGTAGTTATAGTCATATGCTTGTTTCTTGTTTCTCAAGTCATGGGAGACCCCAAGTTATGGTTGGTCTATTGCTATAAATGGTGAACTGGATGGTTTGGCGGTACCCCTATTTAGAGAAACGGCCTGGGCTGCACTCTGGAAACTCCTGAACCAATCATTTCTTGAAATGGATGCACTCAGCTGAGCTTCAAAACTGTAGCTCTGATTTGTTTCCTCAGAAACCACCGTTGTTACAGGCTACACCGCAGCTTCATAGTACACATCTGACCCCACCTGTAGGAAACACTTGCCCGGTCACACCACCCATCAACTCATGCCCACGGTGAGTCAAAACTGCCTCCCTGGTCATCCACAACAGTTGCTTCCCGTGGGTCATGATCCCTCGGATACCCACGATTCATATGCCCAGCAAAGTTAAGCACTACAATGATCAAGCACCACGATTGCCATTTTTGGACATTCATCAGCAAATTGGCCATTGACAATGCGCAACGATGCGCGCATCAGCGAGGCCGTGAAACCATAGGCACCACGGCACCGCGGATCTGCAGCCAGGCGTCTGCGGGAATGACCACATGCCGACCATTAGGAGTTGCACATGAAATCTGACGGCTCATGGAGAACCTGAGAATGGCGTGGGATCTGCTGGTGGGTAGCAACAGGGGAGCACTAGGCCAGTGGTTGGTTTATGGCTATGAGTCAATATTAACCAACCAACTAATGGAGGATTTACCAACAATAGTAAGGGAAAACAATGGCTAATGATGAGGGAACCAGGGGCACAGGGTTTTGACCCACTGCCTTATCAGAGATGGACATGAACAGGAACAAAACATGCCATGAGGAATGAGGAATGACCAACAAGAATGAGGAATGAGAATAAAAACCGACAAGAATGAAATGCTCAGGATGAGGAATGACCAACAATAAGCAACAGGAGGATCTCGTGGTGAAGCAAATGCTCAACTAACAGTTGATAAGCTTGATAATCATACTTGATCATAATGCATTGCGCTGGACGAGAGATCGAGCTGTTCACAAACCTCCCCAATATGTGTTGGTGAATCAACATCTATTGAAACTATTTTGGTGGCTCAAACGTATCATGCGGATCTAGCCAAGATAGCCAAGATTTGGAGATAGTTGGGCTGACCACCATGCAGGTGTTGGTATATTTTGACAGTCCAGGAATCAGCATTGTAGATTCACAACATCTGAGTGGTCTGCAGGCATATATAGACAGAAACAATACCGTTCAGTTATGGTGGTGCATGTTGCCCTATGCTTCCAGTTACCAGCCAATAGTAGGTATAACCAACCCCAGTTGCAACTGGTAGAAACTAGATCTGGTTACCAGCCCCAATTCACCAGGAGGTTCAACGGAGCGTGCATTGTCCAGGGCCACCTTGGCTTACCGAGAAACCAACCAGCCCTAGGAGAGGCACTACCAAAGTAGCATGCGGAAACACCCAATAGCGGAGCCCAAATGAACACATAAACATCCTTCCTCCAAGAATCAAACACATAATTAAACATACATAACCATGAATGACCATGAAATATCCATAAAGAACCGTTATCAACTTGTAGTAACCTATGTATGATAGTTGAAAACTAGAGAGTATTTATCCTTAGTTCACCATCAACAAGATCCCTGCTGTTGACCTTTGAATCTCTACAGATCTGAAGCGTTCAGCTCTGGAGTTGGCGTGTTACCGCTTGAGTGGTTAGATCCTGGATGCGTGGTGAGTTCTACTGGTACTCTCCGTAGTCACTTAGGTTGACCAACAGAGAAAAATCATCGTAGAACCCCGCCTCGATCAGCCCTCCAGGGCACACTGCTGGTTCTACCAACAATCAGCATCATGATCCACCAGGAAGCAGTGAAGTAGCGCGGGATTCGCACCACAACAACCCCAGCTTTCTTTCAACGGTTTCCCTGTGATAAACGAAACTGGTTCCACTAAAAATTGCCATTTTCAATAGATAAAACCCTAAAAATCAACATTTTCAATGGGTAAAGCTCATTTTCAATGGGTAAAGCAGCTAAAACCAGCCAATGAATGCCATGAATGGCGCATTTTCCACGCAACGTAAGGGACTCCCAGCTGGGAGCCCTTGGGTTTCGCGTCGTTGCCACTGCCAGGGAGCCCGCGACTCGACGACAAGGACTTCCTGGTATCGCTGAAGGGGCTCTGGGCGCCCTGTGGAGAACTGACGGTTCCCAAGCTGGTGCCTGGAGCCGTTGCCAGTGATGCAGCTTCTACGAAGAAAAAAATGTGTGAGTACAATTTTTGTATTGTTGTGTGAGTAAAGAAACATCAATCATATGAATTTGTAGTTTGAGTAAATGAATATACATTGTATATGTAGACAAGTTAATTGAGTATATATATTTATGTCGACAAAGATAAATGAATAATATTAATATCATATGAGTATAAATTAATGTAAATTATAAGCTAGTCAGTTTCTCAAATATGTACGTAGATACTCAAATAATGTAGCGATCTACGTGGATCGCGAGAGGCCTCGGCACCATTTGGTCATGAAGTGATTTGCTTCTGGGACAACAACTAGATTGAAATAAGATGAGAAATCAATAAATGAATAGAAAATAGATAAATAAAGAAATAAATATAGCATAAATACATAAATGTATCTACAGTATTATAACATTTCTAGATAGAAAAATATCATTGTGTACCTTCATATATCATTATGTAAGTATATTCATACATCATTCTGTAAATATCATCATATATCATTATAGATCTATTTGAATCTATTTGATATGCATCTAATCTGGAGTTAAAATTAGCAACCCTGGCAGCTTCCTTTCAATCTCAAAGCTTGGTTGGTTACAAAATCTGATTGTAATTCCTGCAGTCTGTGAACCAGTCAGTACCTGGTAGTCTCATCCCATGGTTCAGCGGTCACCAGTTACGCTATGAGCGGAATTCTCCTTCCCTCAAAATAACTTCTAAAATCAAGCAAACTGTTTGGTGGTTTAACATGTCTATGTAACTCTTCTCTCAAAATTGTTGGGTGCTTCAACCAATCATACCTGTTGTGTGGACGGTCAAAAGAGTCAGAATCCAACGACAGGATGTAGTGCTGGCTTTCCACGGAATTCTCCCCGCAAGCTTTTGAGCACTGAATCAAAGACTCTGCATGAATGAATCTGATATGGCGAGCTGGGTCAAGCACTTAACCAACCAACTAATGGAGGATTTACCAACAAAACTATAGGGAAAACAATGGTTAATGATGAGGGAACCAGGGGTACAGGGTGAACTGACCGACTGCCATATGGATGCTGGTGAATGCTGTTCCAGCGCTAGAAAAAAGCTACTGGCAAATCCACACCTGATATGATCTGGATCACGAAGAAATACTACAACTGATTGGTTTCCAGATCAAGGTATGGTCTGACAATGACCATCGATCAGTGTCTTCGGTAGGAAAGACCCTAGGGAAGTCTGGCTGCCTTGCTACCCTGGTCACATCTCAAGAACCAAGAAGAGCCATGATGTGATGTGATTGGGATGCAAGTATCTACCATCACAGCATTTGAGAGGTTCCAGGAAGTTCCAAGAAGAGCCACCTACCATATACTTCCTGGAACTTCCTGGAACCTCTCATTTTTTGCGCATACTTTCGGATCATCAGAGCTTCCCAACGATGGGATAATAGACATGACTCACTGTGGTGTGACGAAAACCTTGGAGAATCGGAGCGTCAACCAGTTCACAGAACAAAATCATCAACGATTAAGAAAAATGAGTAACAATCAACAACAAGGCAATATACCAAGATATAGTTTCTACATATTGTTGGATTTACCATGATTTACATACATACATAAATATAATGTATAATTATATGTACAGTGTACAGTTACTATACACAAGAAATTAAATATGATAATTACACACTACAAGTAACCTCCAAGTACCCTTCATACACCAAAAACAACCGTTGGATGTTTGGCAACACACAGTTGTCACCACGCCCTGTGGTTTCGGCCATGGTGCCAGAACCCTTGGACTTTAAAGATCCTTGGGATGGCAGCGCCGCCAGGGTTCCCATGCGGAAGTTGGTGATGTAGCGACTGTTCTGGTTTATGATGGCTTACGGTGGTTTATGCTGCTTTACAGTGGTGTATGGTGGTTTATGGTGGTTTATGATGATCAATAATGGTTATATCAAGATGGTTAATGATGGTTAATTAATGAGTGTGATGCTTGGTGCATTGCCAGAACCTTTGGCCGTTGAAAGCGCCGACCAGATTGTTGTGCCTCAGTCTCCTCGTAGCCAGAGCTGTACTGAATGGTGAATGTTCGAATACCCATGTGATGGTTGAGTCGCGCCGAATTGTGACCATCTCCAGGTAAAAGGCGAAACTCTACATGCTGCGCTGCACTGACAGGTGCAATCTTCCGATTGTGCTCAATGGCTTCTTCCGGTGTTGATTCATTCGGAATACCAGTGGTTTCTAGGGGAGTATAACGATTCTCAATAGGGATGATAATAACGTGTAATAACCAACAATAATGGTAAAACAGCTACTATATGGTGGTTTCTCTAGTCATAGGGTTAGCCTAAATCATTCAAGTCATTAACATCATCAACCATTTATAACAATAACCCAACCATCTAAGGGGTACCCCCATTTTGAGAAAGCACCATATGACACATTATCAGGATTGAGATGATCCCCCTAAGTTGAATAAATATGTATCATAAACCACATGATGGGACATGATGAGGCCTTGACAGTATCTCAACCTACAATATATGGGGACACGGACCATATGCACAAGTCTTCAGTCTGATCGGAATCCTTGACTTGCCTGGTTGCTACGATCATTCTCCCCCGATCGTTATCCATGTCAGTCATTGCTTGGGGCTTCATACTCTAGTCGATAGTCGCGTCAATTGGTCAGGTAATCAGAAACCAATGGTTGCTCAAGTGACCCTGGTTACGCTACTGTAAGTACGTGTAAGCCCAAGAATGCGACAGTTGGAGAACCAAACAACACATGATAGATGTTGATTAGAGGTGGATGTCCCCACAAGTCTATACTGCAATGACTTCCAATGCCCCCCAACTCATTTGCTCTCACAAGTGATCACGGTGATCCATCTCCGACCAAAAGAATCCAGGATGAGCCTTGTGCGAAAGTCAGAGAACTTGACCGCCACAATCAATTTCATTGGTATCACAATGAGTGTCAAAAATGGTTTGTTGTTTTTCATCGGTCGACTAGCACTTTGGTAGGAAATTGATTATTATGTATCACTGTATCACCAACAACTCTTTCCTCCTCAAATGCTTCTGATCGAACATTGGCATAATGGCGAAGCAATTGTGATACCCCCAGAAGGGTTATCTATCCCTACAAATTTAGCATGGCCACAACGTTTGAAGTAATAGAATAGAACTAGTCATGATACATGATACCTACAGTATACACTCTTTTTTTAAGAAAAATCTGATACATTCTAAACGCCTCAGATCGCCTCAGCAACCAACCAACGGTGGTGACTCCACGTAGTTCAACCTTCCCACCGGTCCCCCCACGGCTTGCCACAGCGGCGTCCCAGCGCGGGGGCAGACTGCGGTCGCGCCAGGGCTGGCCGCGCATCCCGCGGCTCCGGTCCAACAGCGCTGACCGGACGCTCCAGAGGCCTGGCTGATGGGAGGCCACAAGTACCAACCAACTAATGGTGAACTCGCTGGCTATAATGGCTAATAATAGGGATAACAACTAGCAACTATAGGGGATACATACCAACTACTATATGGCTATGGGTCAAGCAGTTTAACCAACCAACTAATGGGGGATAATCACCAACAATAACAGGGAAAACAATGGTTTATGATGGGGAACCAGTGGTACTTGTCATCTTAGCAAGGAACACATCTTCGTTTTAGTTGGGCCTCACCTGGAGTTCGCAGATCATAAGTTCATGGCCAGGAAACGAGTGTATCAATGAGAACTGATCAAGACATTTGGCACCAGAAGCAGGGAAGACATCTGGGAACATTTTATGGCAATCCTACAACAACTCTGCCACGAAGTAGTTCATTGATCTTGGCTTCACCCTCTGAGTAGTGGTAGATCCAGCTTAAACCACCATCAGTTGCTCGCCGCTGCAGATTTCGCACCAAATCGTTTCGGGGCTTTAGCTTCAAAATATACCATGACTTGTCAGCTGAGAGCCGCTTTAGGGTGAGAACTGCGCCTGGCTTGTCCCGGTGGATGCCAAACACGCGCAGTGGCTTTGAAAGCTTTGCGTTTCGCCGACGTGCGGCGCACCTGCGCAGATGAGGTGCTCACCATCGCTTACACCGTGGCTGGACGCAACCAATCGGTCATGGTTGGTCTGCCAGGAGGATACTTCCTTGGCAAGATGATTTTCCAGCGAAAGGTCTACAGGGCATGGCTGTTGGATCTCCAAACTCTTTCGGACCAGTGGGCCATGCTCCAAACCCTTTTGTCATATATGTGTATTTGCTGAATTAGGTCATTGAGTGTAAATGATTTGAACATTTCAAACAAACCCAACACACCCAGGGTTGAGAATGCAATCAGAACATCATTCAGAACATCAGATGGGTGTCAGTCCAAAAGAAAAAACGCACGCTTTAAACAACAAAACACACCATACTTCAGTTTATCCCCTAGTGACCAGCCGTGGTTAGCCGCTATATAGTCATAGCCTTTACCAGGGTGAATCCATGAACCAATCCGATTCAGCTGTGAGTAGTGCCTCCGCCAAGCTTTTCAGCTTCTGCTTCCGCCATTTGCGTTCCAAACGCGTCACCTGGCTGACCATGCGCTACGGCCCGTCATTTTGGTGTTTGATAATGGTTGATGATGGTTGATGATTGTTTAAGGCTTTGTGATGAATCAATGGTCCTACCAAAAGATTGTGTTGTTGTCCCAAATGTCTTACTGGAATGATTAATAAAGAAGGTATCATCACAGTCGACAATGACTAGAAAAGAATCGTCAACTGGCACGAATCAAAATAAGCATTTGGACCGTTGGACCGTTGGATCACAGTTGATAGTGCAGTGCAGTTGAACACATCTGCGACTTTCATAATTTCGGCATCAAGCAACAAATGGGTGTTTCTCAAAATAGGGAACCTCCAAAAATGGCTTGTTTATTTTGGTTTAATAATTCAACACTAGAAAAAGTTAATATATATTGGATGATTTGGGGGTACCCTCATTTTAAGAAACCACACATCACATAGGTCAGTTGTTTCAACCACCATTCGTTCTTGGCCAAGTACATCGTTGGCATTTAGCTATGCCTAACCATGCACTGACTGAGAATGGAAACTCCATGCCTTTCGACTGATAATCAAATGCAGCTCTCACACTGAACTACACTGGAAGCGATAGCCTCAATGGCTTCAATGGTCAGTAACAGTTACATGTAACTGATGGTTGGTGATATCCAATGCTTCAGGATGCTTAATCATGGGTAATAGTTCTTGATAGCCTCCAATGATCATCATCGGCAGAATCAGCATGCCCCGCTGCAAGCAGCCTCACGGCCATCTTCTTGGATGGGGTCCTGTCATCACAACCATGGAGTCAATCGCCCACGTGGGCACGCTGCAGAAGCATATCAAAGGTGTATGATGTACGTTGATCCAAAGGTGCCTTTTGAAATTTCCGAGTGACCGCCAAAATGACACTTAACACAAATGGAGTAAAACATGTCCTTCATTACAAAAGGTCAATTTTTGTTTTACAGGGGGTTGGCCTCCTTCATGACGCAGTTTGCCTTCGTTACAAAAAGTTGCCTTCGTTTCTGCAAGCGTATCTATATGTATAAACATCACATTCCTGGGGCCGACCTTTTGGTGGTATCTCATGTGCATGTAATTATAATATATACATAGAAGAAATTCACGATGACCTCACATTAGCACTATTCTCCGACCATGCTTGGTCGACGCTGTCAAGTGACTAGAGTCTTCTGAAAGCCAAGCAATAACGAATGCTATCAATTGGAACGGGGTACCGTCATACCGCTTGACGCTAGGTGCCATTACTAGGAGCGTCATCAATCAATCAATCAATCAATCAATCAATCAATCAATCAATCAATCAATAATCAATCTATCAATCCATGCAGTATACAAACATACAGTACAATATGTACAGTAAATGTAACATATTGCATGTGAGATCGTCACCCATGCGGCTCAATCACCTCCACTAAGTTCATACATGTTTAGATGAACAATTCTATCTCTGCAAATTCAAATGAATGAGCTCTAAAAAGGTCATGTTCAATGATGAAATGATATACACCTATAATCATATGCACACATAATCACGCATATAGGTCTACAAACAAACGGTATGTTTTTCCGTTTTTCTCTTATGAAAACACACACGCGTGCAAATATGGGCGTTGAGCATCAGTTGGTCAACACATGGGTGGTGCTAATGGTCGTTGCAGTTGAAAGCCTACACATGCAACAAACAGATTGCGGCATCGTCATGGCAAGTACTCGAAGGTGCCTGGTGCCAATGCTATTGCGCATCTCCGTTGTTTATTTCCGGGCATCACATGGGTCTCCAATGGATAACATATATCAAGAGAGGTAGAGAAAGTCATTTATACAAAGTGTATGTGTTAACATACCAATGTGCGTGTTATTGAATCATTATCATTTCATGTGTTGATACTCGATCTTTGACATAGACTACTGTAGGAGTGCGGGCATTCAAGATCCCACAAAAACTGTGTTGGATCACATCAAGTCAGTCATCACAGGGCCATTGTCTTTCTGCCTATTCACATGCCGGTGCCATGACATGCATGACAGTTCGTCCTAACTACATCTTTTCATATCTTTTCGATATTTAACATGTCCTCATCCATAAAGAGTCAACCCGGAATTGAGAAAAAATGAAAAAATCTGGCAACCATTATCAAAGGGGACCCGGAATTGAGAAAAAATGAAAAATCTGGCAACCATTATCAAAGGGGACCTCCATAAAAATTGCAATACTCCAACTGAACGCTTTCCTCAACAGAAAAATGTTCCCCTGTATTTTTGGGATACCCCATGTATGAATGACGATGTGCACCATTTCCACATGGGTATGGTTCCGCCATTGTCGGATCTCTTTCAGGATCGATTTTTGCGGCTATATACCTATCATTAGTGCTTGCCAACCACCGTTCCCAGCCTGTTGAGCGTCCACCAATTCGCGAACGCGCTTCAGAATAGTGTCCTCTAGAAGCGGCACCGCCACTATGATCCCGATGATGAGTGATGAGGGTCAATATGGTCAGTTCATGGTCCGATTTGCTGTTGTTATGGTTTGTCCTGAAGGGTAGTTAATGGCTGATATTACCTGGATGACCATGACATGTAGCTGCATAAGCAGAGTCATGATAAGTCCTCTGAGGTTCTACGATTCTACCATTCTTTGAGGGGTCACTGGACCAAAGGGGGGATGACTGTCCAAGTGACTCGCAAATTAACCTGCCAAGAGTACTACCAACACTGTTTTGACATTGACATCCAGGCCTCTTTAAAAAAATGCGAAAAATCTTAGAATAAACCGTCGAAAAGCAAAACAGGTTGTTTCCTATCATGTTTGTAATGAATGTACATATGATCGTTCAAATGCATGTCTGAAACTAGTTCTTCAAACATGTCTTCTTTTTCCACAAGCACTTGTCGATGTTTCAGTGGCTATACTGTACAAAGTTTTGGGATGGAAATCGCTGTGGAACAACCATGGGAAACCAGGACCATCATAGCTGTTATGCTTCACCGTGTCTGCTTTCGCGAAGCACCAGCAACCCTGGTTGATGAATATGAGCTTGTCCGCGTTGTTTATTGGCAGGCAATACCCGAATGCATGAACAGAGAACACAAACTGTTGTTCATCAAAGTCACACCAATATCTTGCAATGGGAACAGACTGACTGATAGCATTGAAGTCTTGAGCAACCCTTGACTATCATTCTGACAAATTATTGACAGTACAGCTAGCCACAAGGTGGGCCCCCAGTACAGTTGGATTGTAAACCCCTATAACTGGTAGTCAACCCTAGTTAACTTAGTTACAAACCAACTCATAAGTAGTTGCGGGCGCACCTTGTAGGACATCTTTCATGGCCAAAATCAGTTTCCCTAGAGGCGCTGCAGTCTGACAGATGACCCCCCTTTTCCCTGTGCTCCTGCACAATATCGGGCAAAGGCAAAAGCGATTTCCTCGCCACGGGGCGCAACAGAACAAAACAACCACAGGACTTAGATGGTGGGTTCTCAAGCCATAGGAGCAACCCAGAAAAAAACATCTCATCTTGGCCATTTTTGGGGGTTCCCTATCTATCTCATTTTGAGAAACACCCAGATTTGGATCAAGCGAATTGGCATTCAAGCGGCATCACTACTTGGTGTCAGAGAACTGGCTGGGGATGGCCAGCTTTGGTTTTGCCCACGACGCCAGTGCATGATTGCCCAACAGAATCCACCAGACAACCCGCAGGGCCCATGTTGGTACAGTGAATGCATTATACATGTAAGCAAGTAAGTATAAATGAACAGGTAATAATAGGCAGAGACATGGCGAGAAAAATCGAGAGACACTGAGATGATCAAGCAGAAGGAACTGGCAGTAGAACTGTTTGCGGAGAATCCACAAGAAATCGGCCGTGGAACTCGTCGATACATTTGTCGCCGCCACTGGCCACGGCCAGCAGCCGTATCTCTGGTTGTAACCCGTCGCCTTCCCACGATACCAATGCGGCGAATCCGAGGTTTCCATGGCCCCTGGAAAAGCTGGGCTGCTTGATTAAGAGGGCATCACCATCATCGGTTCAACGTAAACTGTTGCCTCATTATGAATAGATGGAAAGGTGCATGTAACTCACCACAAAATGAATCATTGCCATATCTTTGACACTATCCGTGATCGGCATCAAAGGATTATGAATGATTACGGTTATATGACCATTTAGCCATACCTGGTCCTCAAACAATCTAAAATCGACAGTTGTTCCCCTGGTACTAGCAAATTTCCCACAGAGCGGTGAAATTGTATGAAATTGTAGGGATCACCAGTACTGTCCGGTTGCCAGCAGGGTGCAACATCAGTCATCAAACTCACCGCTGCGCCCCGCTCCTTTTTATGAAGTAGAACTGTGCTGTCATGGAACTCACCTCAGTGAACTGGCATTGAGTTCGCTAGCTTGTGGTCAGCCCACTCCAGGTGTCATCCACCAAGAGAAGGGAGGAGAGTAGAATGGCGATTTCAAACATTGCTAGTGGTTTAATGGTGGTTTAAAGAGTTGGTTGATCGTCGCTAATCTTGTGCGTCACTAGTTTTGATCCTCATATATCCTCATATGAGTTTGTACACCATGCTTCACGCCAAATTCATCCTGAAAGATAAGGGCAACGTCGCTGATGAACAATTCAAATGACTCTGTGACACCACCCATCATCCATCAAGAACGAATGCTCCTATTGGCTCAAACGACCACTGCAGATTTGTTCTACCGGTTGATTCGAGGTGTGTGATGCCATTCCGACGAGAAGCGAGGGGAGTTTTCAATGTTTGCTAGCGCTCAAGTGAAAACCGTAACAGCGGCAACTAACATCCGTGTTATTGGTTAATTAGCCATATGGTTAAGGATGGTTGATAATGATTTTTTACTTGTCCAAAATTCTGGTTGAATCTATGGTTGATAGTGATTAGTTCAGTAACAAATTAATATACCACAACATACTTTCATACTCATCTTGTAATATCACACCCCAAGACTTGAAACTGGATGATCCTGCAGGTTTTTCTCATCCCTCGTTTCACTTCCGAACGTCAGTCCAGCTTGGCATCTTGAAGTGGTGCTTCATTCAATATATTTTTTTCACCCTTTTTTCTCGATTTGTCGTTGCCTCATTTCACAAGGCGTTTGCAACAATTTGGAGCTAGGACGTTTTCCACTCTTGGAACCACAACATTTCATTTCGTATGCCACTTATAACACTTTGGAGCCAACATCTTGCACTTCACATGATCTAGCACCTTGAACTTTGCATGCTATTGGCAAACATTTGGAGCCAGGACTTTTCACTTTTTATGCCATTTGCAACATTTTGGAGCTAGGACTGCTCATCTTACATCATATGCGCAACAGTTTGGAGCGAGGACCTGTCATACTACCGATATCTGCATCATTTTGGAGCAAGGATATTTCATGTCGCTCTTACAGGTAATATTTTGGAGCGGACACCTCTCTGTGCACATTGCACTTGCAACATTCATAAGCTAGCATTTCTCATGGCGCATGGTTCTTGCAGCATTTTTACCCATACACTGAATTTGGCCATCACACAAACACACATCCGACCCAATGCATCGACATGTCTTGCTGGAGTTCGCCATTGATCAAAGACCTACAACGTAGAACATCACCCATATTGTATGGTATTATACCCGACCAACAAGATGAGAAGAAATGCCCTCTGGTAAACTAACTAACCAGGACCTGGGCTAGCTTACCTCAGCGTAAACCCACAATAGTATGGAATGATAAAAAATACACTGACCAAGAGCATGAAAACAACTGTCAGATCCCCTTGACACATCGACCGGGTTCACACAAGTATTCTTGTTGGCTCTAAGTTTACGCATGTCCTGAGAAAAGTTTAACAATGTACGCTAAGTATGGGGGTGGATCTAATATATTGTTTGCCCCTAATAATTATATATATATATAGCTGGTGGTTTTGAGTGACTACACTCTTTCAAAAGCCTCAATCCAACCGGTGACCAATGACCTATGTTCAAAAACATTCACCCACGAGATTAACAACCAATCCACTTGTACATGGTTTCTGCCAGTGTAGCTGGCCAAGATACCAGGATCTCAATACCCTTCCTTGGCCGAGCAGGTGCGATTGGCTCTTCTCAATGTGGCAATACATGGCTGTTTGTTCGGCAGCTACTGGCGAAAATGAAGGACATGCACATTGGCATAAGTAGTGACATCATGTGACATCTGCAAAAACACATCCACGCATGTTTAATTTTGCATGTGCACAATATATCTCCAAATAAGCACCAAGGAAATGTCCCTGCATAAAGATGCAAAGAGAGATATGTAAACCAGAAAGTCCAGATCCAGTCGTCAATGGTGTTGCATAATCACCGAAATGGGTATTCAATGATTGATTCGGATGTACAATTACCATTGTCAAGAATCAATGGCATTGTTCTGAGTGATCTGTGAATGGGCCTTGGTAGGTCCAAAGGAATGAAGCGGATATCAGTCAGATACTTTTGGCTGGTCGGAAGGTATCAAATCAACTACAATTGACCCGTTCAAGGTCTGGCTGAAAAATTCACCATCCAAAAAATAAGCAAATTTGGCTGACCGTCCTAGGGACGGAAAATCAAAGTCATTGAAATCTCTTGCCAGTAATCTGTTCAATGGCAGAAACCAGCTTGAGCGCGGTCGCAAGGGACGGTGACATCGGTAGATCACTGATACCCAAAATGGCCATACTGGCAGAGATATAAATGTTGATTTCTAGTCAGTCACCTTAATCACTATAGTAAAAACATGTAAACACAGTAACCATCAATTATCATCGCTGGCATCAATACTACTACTACTACTACTACTACTACTACTACTACTACTACTACTACTACTAC
>VSDK01018014.1:331463-368880 GCA_009767595.1 Symbiodinium kawagutii
TGCTGAAGTGTGCCATGGAAAGTGAAGGGCCAAGGTTACCCAATTGACAAGCAACTAATGGCTAAATGGATTTGCACTAACAGTCTTAATGCTAATGGCGTTCACGTTATAAGTGCCTATAAGTGATGCTAACTATGGCTACACTATGGTTAAGGTTGATAATTTAGCAACTATGGTTGATGGTTTCTAATGGTTATGCGATGGCCAGGGTTGACTGTACAAATCAATTGATGCTTACTAAGGTTTATATATGATCCAAGTTCGTTCAATCCCCCCTCCCCCGACGGGTCAGGGTACCCTCCCCTCCCCCCCTGTGGTGTGGTGGTGGGGAAATGCCATGGTCATGGTCCCCCCCTCCCCCTGTGGCGTGATGGCGGGGTTGGGGGGGAGGTAGTTTGCAAGTAGTGTTTATATTAATAGCCAACAGGTGCATAGTACACAGGTGCAAAATGGTGCAAATGACGTGCAAATGGGAGGATAAGGCTCCAAAATGCTGCAAATAGCGTGCAAATGTGAGGCTGAGGCTAGTAGGGGGGACCCTACCCCTGGGGGGGGGACTGACGAACCGCGAACCGGGATCATATATTATTGTGAAGGTCGAGCAATGGTTGTAAGAGTGATGTTTCTAAGGAGTAGCTAATAATATAATCCATTGTGGAATAACATGTTTGATAACATGGCTTGCAATGTGGTTCATAGACCTGGTTAAAAAGCTATTTCATTGCATTGTTGGGTGTTTACCACTATCATTTACAAAGAAAGCTCAACAATACAATACTATAAAATACTATACGCTGATCATTTATGACAAATTTGACGACGGTTTGCCAACCAAGAATGATATTATAACCAATGACTATGTGGACAAAACGGTTCAACAATGGTTCACAGTGATGGGTTGCAATTGTTAAAACTAGGGGATAATGACCAGCACTAGGGATAGATACACTGCTGAGCCATCATTGGAAATGGCCAGGCTGATATGTATTGCTCAATGCACAACAGCTGGGATGGACATGCAAGTGGTTTCCAGTGCATTGGAAAATTTGGCTAGGGGTCAAAACCTTGTACCCCATCATTAAACATTGTTTTCCCTATTGTAGCTGCTTAACATTGATGGTTAATGGCTACCCAGGATTAATAAACCCCTGGTTGATTAACTAGGGGGTATCCCCTAAAAGCCTTGGTTGTCCATTAAAATGGGAACCCCCCTCGTGCTTGGGCCAGTCTGCGTGCCAAGCAACTTCTGGTCAGGCTGAATTCCTTCATGATGTGTGAAGCGCATGGATTTCGTCCAGGCCATGAGGCTGCCATGCTTTGGATGCCACTGCAAGCTGCGATTGAAACTGCGTTTCAAGATGAAGTCGGGCTATGTGGACTTTCAACGGATTTGGTCAGAGCTTTCAATCACATCCCGAGAGCCCAAACGTTTGCTCTAGCTGCACACTTGGGTGTTTCAGACAGAGTTTTGGTGCCATGGAAGAGCTTTCTGCAACAGTGCACACGAGCCTTTGTGGTGAGAGGGGAGCATAGCGAACCTCTTCTTTCATCAGTTGGCATGCCGGAAGGCGATGCACTCAGTGTCTATGCCATGTTACAGCTGAACTTTGCCTGGCACCTCTACATGACCGAGTTTGCGCCCCAGGTTAGGACACTTAGTTTCGTTGACAACCTGATGCTCACCAGCCCTTCGGCTGGAGCGCTGGCTCGTGGTTGGACATGTCTGGAGACCTTCTTTGACATGTGGAATCTTCGGGTTGACGTTCAGAAGAGCAACTGCTGGGCTACCACCAAACCGCTTCGGCAACAGATGACTCCTTTTCCGATGACGCTGGTTGATCACTCAGCTGAACTTGGAGGAGTGCTCTCTTTCACCAAGCGCCAGTTCACTGGAGTACAACAAAAACGCCTAGCTGCACTGGGACCACGATGGGTGCAACTTCGTAACAGTCAAGCACCTTTGTGGCAGAAGTTAGCTTCCCTTCCCATTGTTTTCTGGGCTGCTGGTCTTCATGGAATTGCTGGCAATTGCCTTGGTCAGACGCACTTTGATACCTTGCGCTCCCAAGCAGTCAAGGCTCTTCGTCTCAACTCTGCTGGAGTGAACCCTTTGCTGAGGCTTTCATTGTCTTCGACACCTACTGCGGATCCAGGGTTCTGGTGTTTGAGCAACACCGTGATCACGTTTCGTCGCATGTTGATCAAGGACCCCGCCTTTTTGAACACTTGGAGCCTCTTCATGCAGCATTTTGATGGCAAGCTTTTTAGTGGCCCCTGTTCTCAGTTGCTTACGGTGCTGCACCAGATAGGCTGGAGGATTGAAGTTCCGTTTCTGGTTGATCATGATGGCTTTCGTTTCAACTTGATTCAAGTGGACTGTGCCACCCTTTTGATGGTTCTTGAAGATGGTTGGTTGCAGCATGTCGCACGTCAAGTGCATCATCGCACCTCCATGAGTGACCTCGTGGGCATTGATCCGGTGGCTGTTCGTTTTGATGCCAAGCAGATGACCGCTTTGGACAGAGCGCTTCTTGGTTCTCTCCAGTCTGGAGCGTTCATTGGCAACAACATCCATGCCAAGTATGATGTGACCAAGAACAAACTTTGTGCAACCTGTCAGGTTGTTGATGACCCTGAGCACTGGTTAACGTGCCCCAGATTCCAAGCACAACGAGCTGCCATTCCGCATTGGCAGCCTCAAGTTGATGTTGACACTCAAGCACTGAGGACTCACCTTCTCCCTTCCAGGTCACCATGGGCTGTTGCTTGGAAAACCGCCCTTATGGACCTCCACGATGACACGGAGTTCCTTTCCCAACCCGCTGATGGACCCCAACACATTTTCAGTGACGGAACCTGCAGCGGCTCAGAGCCATACAAGTTTGGTGCATGGGGTTGCATCAACTCTTCGACTCAGCAGTTGGTCGCTCTTGGCCACCTTGCTGGTCTTAGACAGACGAGTGCTCGAGCTGAACTCTCAGGTGCCATTGCTGTTATTCAGTGGCAATTGTGCTTTCATGTCGAAGTTCATTTATGGCTTGACTGCCAGATGGTAGCTAGCGGTATCAGTTGGGTCCTTGAGCATGGGGTGGCCGGACCACACTGGACTGACTATGACCTATGGCAGCAGCTGGAAGGCCTTTTGTTGCAGTTGGGGACTCTTGAACTACATGTACATTGGGTGCCTTCTCACCTCTCTGAATCTCAGATGTCATGCCCCTTTGAAGACTGGTGCTGTGAATGGAACAACCGCATTGATCGCATTGTGGCCTACCACAACCACAACCGACCTCAATCCTTCAAAGATCTATGCCACGCAGCGCAGCATCACCATGATACGGTCTGCACACGCCTTCGCCACCTTCATGCTTTCTATGTAGCAGTTGCTGAGTGTCGACGTGCAGAGACTTCATCTACTGAGGCAGTTGCCCCTGAGACGTCAGATTTTGATTTTGAAGATCACCATTCATTGCACGATCTTTCAAGTGATGATCCGCACAGTTTAGTCACTTTTTCAGGATGGACGGTTCCGAAGATACCATCCGAATTTATGGTGAATCTTTTGACTTGGATCTTTGAGCATTCTGATTCTAGTAGCAGAGTGTATCCTTTGAGTTTCATTGAGTTGACTTTGGCTTTTGCTTCTCAACAATGCTTTCTATGTAGCAGTTGCTGAGTGTCGACGTGCAGAGACTTCATCTACTGAGGCAGTTGCCCCTGAGACGTCAGATTTTGATTTTGAAGATCACCATTCATTGCACGATCTTTCAAGTGACGATCCGCACAGTTTAGTCACTTTTTCAGGATGGACGGTTCCGAAGATACCATCCGAATTTATGGTGAATCTTTTGACTTGGATCTTTGAGCATTCTGATTCTAGTAGCAGAGTGTATCCTTTGAGTTTCATTGAGTTGACTTTGGCTTTTGCTTCTCAACATAATGCTCAATTTCCTTTTTGGAACCCACAAACCCGAAGCCATGAACTTGGCGCTTTATCTTTGAGGTTTGAAAGGCCAACTTTATCTCAGTTGCTTTCCAGTGTGAGGACGGCTTTCCATCATTTTGTGAAGGGTTGTGATTGTGCTGATGTCCTTTTCCACGGACACAATAAGTTGAGCCTGGGTCTTGTTCGACCTGTTGATGGTCTGTTAGTGCGTCTTGGATCATCGGCTGTGCAGCTCTGCCATGCCAAGACCACTGAGTTTTTCAGCTCCAGGAAGTACAGACGTGCCTGCGATTTAGCGCGGCCGATCTAACGGAGCTTCGCACAGACGAACGGACACGACCGCTGCTGCACTGCTGCTTGCTGTGCACAGCTGTCTTGAAAGCTTCCGCGATAAAATGGGAACCCCCCTAGTTAATCAACCAGGGGTTTATTAATCCTGGGTAGCCATTAATATTGACCCGTACCTATTTACCATCCAAAAATAGCTGGACTGCTGGACTGAATTTTCGCGCGCGGCGCATCTCTGCGCCGGCCTCGGCCTGCACAGTCCTGCGACACAGAATCACTCGCCGCAGCAGCAGGACCTCCCGATCCACGCATCGTTCCGCAGCCCAATTCGTCATGAGGACAGGGGCCCACTCCCCGGCAAAGTCCAAGAGTGAACCCTTGGCTCTGGACCAAAAATTCGCTGCATTAGCTCTTAACCACGATGCGGCGAGCCCAAAAATCACTAGTTCTTAACCACACATCGCCCGCAGCCGGCCCCACAAAGCCACCGTGTCCTGTGCCACTGCTGTGGTGCAGCGGACTGACCTCAGCCAAATGCTTGGGATCTGAATTCATCAAGGGTTGATACTTGGATGTGCACCCCTACTTGGTCAGTGGTCACTAACCGTGGTTTCTAGGGGTTAGTTCAGCTACCTTATAGGGCTTACAGCTGTGATTATAGCCCCAGCTGCACATCAAAGTAGGTGATGAAAACCTCAGCAAGTGCCCTGGATGGGTGACCAATGGTTTGTGATTGTGACATCGATTTGCCATGCAACAGGCAAATCGTGGTGAGGTCCGTAAGGATCCTGAACAGGTGATTCATCATGGTGAATTCGGCGAGTAATATATCCTCAGTATATCGTGGGATCAAAGTCACAAGGGATTAGTTTACTTGTATCACGGTGAGTTCTGGGCAACCTACCAGCCGTCAGGTTATCCCCATGATTTGTTAGCAGCACAAACCGCATACGTGTTGTCCATCACAAACAGTCAGTTTCTATAGACTTCAGAATTAAAACCTATCTTTCGGTTCTTTCGTACAAAAGCACCTATATGTACATTGGGCTAGTCATATCAGGTAGACGTAGACACACTCCCGTGAAGATCCATTGTGATCGTTTTCAAACTCCAGATCAATCCATCACTCCGACCGCTGTGAGAACTTGCCAGCTGCTAATACATACATATGATACATAGTAAAATATCTACATTCATAACATATCACAATAAAACATCCATACGATGATCCCTCTAATCCTTGTCATCCTTGTAATTAATCATCCCTTTGGAATGATCTCTATTGATCCCTATTAATCCCCATACTGTGAGCCTAAATGTACTCATCCCCATTGATCCCTACCATTAATCCCTACCATCTTCACCAGCCAAGGCGCCCCTTGCCAGCATAGTCCCAGCCATCCCCAAAGGCGCGACCGTCGAAGCAGCTGGACACAAAGGCACGGCAGGCGCCTGCAGCTGGAAACAACTTTGGATTTTTTGGAATTGATAGGCTTAATATGGATTAATGTGGATCAATGTGGCTTAATATGGATCAATGTGGCTTAATATGGCTTAATGTGGGTCAATGTGGCTGAATGTGGGTTAATGTGGGTCAATGTGGGTTAATGTGGGTTAATGTGGGTTGATGTGGGTGAATATTGGGTTAATGCCGGGTTGATATGGGTGAATATTGGGTTAATGTGGGCTGATATGGGTGAATATTGGGTTAATGTCGGGTGGATATTGGGTAAATATGGATTAATATGGGATAGTATGGGATAGTATGGATTGATCACCATGGTCAATATGGGTTCATCGCTTAAGTTACTTTGGTTTAATGTGGGTTTCTCTTGGGTTCATCACTTTAGTTAATATGGGTTCATCATGGTTAATCGTGGAATTGTTAATCACTCTGGAAAATGATAGAGCTGATTACTAATATGTATCCATTGAAAATAGCGAAAGATCGTTGAAGGTTCTGATATTAGTTATCCGTGCCATTCCATGATTCCCTGGCGAGTATTGCTTTAGCTCACTCGTTCAAAATAATAGTTCATCACTTTATTACAGTTTAATCCATTGGAACCAGCCTATGAACCATAATAGTTTAAATTATGATCAATTCAGTTAATTTACAAGCTGTTTCATACGGGTTTATACGCCAGTCAATCATGGTTCACTACCTCCTGGTTCAACCTGTTGAACTGCGCAGAGCAAGTGAATCA
Organism: Symbiodinium kawagutii; assembly: GCA_009767595.1. NCBI lineage: Eukaryota > Dinophyceae > Suessiales > Symbiodiniaceae > Symbiodinium > Symbiodinium kawagutii. The sequence goes on from VSDK01018014.1 coordinate 337,905, forward strand.
ACTGCGTCTGGTAGTTGATCAGAATTGAACAACTGGGAAGTCATGCTGATATGGCTATGGGTCAATATTAACCAACCAATAATAGGAGGTTTTACCCAACAAACGATAGGGAAAACAATAGTTATTGATAGGGGAACCAGGGGTACGGGGTTTTGACCCATAGCCATATGATTCAACATTGATAGACGTCTGTAATGCTGAGAGCTCAATGAGTTTGAAGCAACGGAAATCAGCATTAACGCCTTGGGTTCCAAGTTGAGGATGAGAATGTTTCAAAATGACCTGGGCATAGAAATTTCAATGCCAAACTGACAATCAAACAAAGATTTGTGTGAGTTAAGGCTCTTTTTCTTAAAGAAACCTTGCAAATTGCGAACCTGTTTACAGCGAGAAGTTTTGAGAAGGGTTGATGAGTTTCCAGACCAACTGCTTCAATTTGACCCCACGGGTTAATTTTTCCAGGGACACTTCCCTGACAGCACTGCAAGGAGCGCCTGCTTTTCCACCATCCGCGGCGTCCTCCCGCAAGGCCCGGTGGATGACCACTGAACCGTTCAACACCACGTAGACGTAGCCCAACGGGTCGCCGTCGCGGTAGATGATTTCCTTGGGAGTGGCAAGGCCCAAAAATAGCCGCTGTCCAACAACCATGATACCAGCGTGGTGGCTTGCAGATGTGGGGATACTATACAAATACTCAGCTCATGTTTTCTGTTTGCTTGATCTGATCATATGCACCCAGAGCCTCCCTCAGCTTATTATTTTTGCTTTTGAACGTCAAGTTTGGAGCTTCAGAACAGAAAAAGATGGTCGGATTCATATCCACCCCGCTGTGCTAAGCTGCTCCAGGATAACAGCTTCGGGGGACGATGGCATACGGTCGCGCCAGGCATCGCCGCCAGATTTGGATAGATTTGGAATAGTCACCATGAAGCAATTTGCGTGCTGTGTTTTTCACAGCATCTGGATACAGTAACCCCAAACACGTCGATGTGTTAGTCACCTTTGCCAAACCCGTTTCCTATATCAGAGCTCCGTGCTCCTCTCAAATGCAGTGAACAGTTCCTTACTTGGGGATAGCTTGGTACCTATGTACAAACCCGCCACTGGTTGGGCAGTGCTGAGCATAACCAAATCAGCTATCGCCAGTTCAAGAAGGGCTGCATGGCTCATGTTGAGATGTTTGCCATAACAGGTCGCAGCATCGTATAAACGTTGTCTGGCATTTGCATCACACACACTAGTTCGTTCAGGTTGGTTGAAATGATCAGGTCAAAAAGAAACAAAATAGACTATAATGGTATACAGAGCTTCAAACCTGACAATGACGATTCAAGTAACACAACCACCACTTGAAATCGCAAGACCCGAACCAGTGACGCTTATCTCGGGGTAGCTCAGAACATCTGCAAACTCTGGAGGGTTGGTTTCCCAAGCCAACCATCGCAACAGCTTGGAGCCAAAATTGGTGATCTCCCTAACTAGTATAGTTCAGCTACCAGGAAAAACAGTCAGGTAGGGAGATCCAACATCGTAGCAATCCCTACCTAAGTGGTAGCTCAGTTGAATATTGAAGATGTGCCTGATATTGCTCATCTTTGCTTGCCTAAATGAAAACATTCTCCCAACATAGGTGGTTTGTTCTTGTTTCCTCACCTTGCCATATTTCACAAATGTCGAAAACGGTTTCTTTGGCAATCCCCATCATAAATGCCCTTGGCACCCCGCTTCAATAAACCGCTTCAATGTATAGATAAACCAAGTTTTCTGGGGTGGGGTCTATACTTGGGAAGGGAATTCAGTGAATCCAAATGTTCCAGTTTCTCAAGCATTTAGTGTGATGGCAAAGTTAGTAGTCGCACTGAGTCACAAGTTTGGTTTGGGGGGTTCTTATAACGTTGAAATAAGGGTTTTGAGTAGCGACGACGACAATCAGGGTTACCACATGCGACTGCATACCAACAACTACTATGCAAGCAAACAACAAAAAAAACGTAGAAAATCAACGTTCCCAGTTCAAGGTAGCATGAACGTTGATGAAAAGTGAATACTTCGCTCAGCAAATGGATGTATCTTCCTTCCTTCACAACGTGTATCCTTGAGTGTTGAGAGTAGCCACACAAATGGATATGGTAGTTTCTCAAAATAGGGAACCCTAAAAAATGGTTGGCTTATTACTATAAATGACTATTAATGGATGATTTAGGGGTACCCCTATTTTGAGAAACCACCATATGTCTATGAGCTCCTCTGGGATCGCTCAAGTGATGCGTCGGCCGCCGAGCAGCTGCCGTGTCTTTCTCGAAAAACTCCGAGGCCGCCAAAAAGTGCAGCAACTGCTGCCGTGTCAGCCTCCATGACGCAATAGATCATGAGGTCATGAGGATTCTGATTCATTCTGATTCTATATGATTATAGTATATTATAGTAATTTTCTGATTCTATATGATTATAGTAATTGCTGTGGGTGTTGCGGATCCAACAGAAATTTCCCACCGTCGTCTCTGACAGCTGTGCCTTTTGAAGAAGTGCATTTTGCAGCACAGCTCCGCCAGTCGTTCCATCTCTTCCTCGTTGGCATTGCCTGAGACGACCAAAAAGATGTCCAAGTCAGGTTTGTGTCTTGTAAGAACATCTTGACTGATGCAAGAACATCTTATGAGTTTATAACTCATAAAAGAATGTGCAGTCTTTTGTCGAGGTCTTCAACGACTGGTTGTTAGCGGCCTCTAGTAATTACCCACAGGACAAAACGTGATTGGATCATCAAGCAGCCAAAGTCTAGCCCAACATCCACTTGGAGAAGCCTGATTGCCAGCATCAAAGAGAAGAAACAAGTTGCTCCTTACGGATTCTGGCCCTGATCAGTTTCATCTCTCAACTATCATGATTGTAATGACTATTTAGACTAATCAAACATCTAACTGCTGCGGTAAGCCAACAAACTACAATGGTTCTGGTTGATATGTTCCTGTCGCTGCTCGCTATATATGATAGCGAGTCATTTCTGTTTCTGTGGAAGCCGCACGATCCAAAAGTTGGATGAGGCAACTCAATGGAGCCATCACTGGTTGGCAGGTCACGTTTCAGAGACCTCAACAAGTCCCTGTATGTGAGTGCCCTGGGTGCCTCTTAGAACGATATGAAATATTACCCGCCATGTGTGGTTGCATTACTCAGAGTAAGAAATATAAGTCTTGACGGGTTTGGGAGTATTCCATTTGTGGATGCAAGATACTTCTATCAGAAATGGTCATCCAGGGGACATACCCAGTAGTTGACAGCTCAACGGCTTTACATGCCAAAGAATCAGGCGGTTGCTTGTTACATACAACTCCAACAAGAAGAAGCGGCAATCGTAGGTATTCTCACGAGTGCAGTACGGGTATCTATCTGTATAATGGGTAAGAGAATAGAAAAACTCTTACCCAATACCTAATAAATAATGATAGTGATAGTAGTCAAATGACGACACTGGTAGCAACAGTCTGAGTCACCATAGTAAAAGAATGACACTCAGAACATCTCAGCTGTACACAGGCAGGTCTTAACCCAACAATAGCAATCCGCTAGCGGTCTATTTTCTGGCATGCGGCATGTTCCCTTCTTTTGCTCCACCGAAGCGTTGGTTCCTTACATCCAACTCGTGGAAGCTGGTGCTTTATCAATCAAGCCTTGATCAATTGATCTTTCCATAGTCAAATGGCCCATTGATATGCCATATATATCTAACCATTGTTTGTTGGCTTTTCCAATCGACCGATCAATCAGTCGAATGAATTAAATGGGTCATTGGTTAAGTATCAAGTGAATAATAAATTGAATGATTGGTTAAGTATAGATTGTGAAAAGTAGTGAAAGCCAAAACACCACTAGTCAAATCACTAGTCAATCACCACTGGTCAAATCACTGGTAACCACCACTCATATCACTGCTCATCACTAGTCAATCCATCAACCACTACGTACTTAATCCGGTTGGTAGGTTCAACCCCAAAGAGGAAAATATCACCAACCAGTAATCAATCATATCATCACCAAGCAGTAAAACCGCCAACCAGTAATCAACCAGTAATCAATCATCAATACTAATGACTTAATTGCTAGTACCACGGCTTAATACTTACAGTAGAAGTATAACAAAATATCATGGCTTAGTATCATGGCTTAATATCATGAAATGAGCAGTGATATCATCCCCTATGATTAATCAATAGTCCATACTAGTCAGTATTAATTAATCCTGGATTAATTAATGGTGAAGTGTTGATTAATCCCCTTTAGCCATTGGTCAGTAATCATATCACCACTTCACCATGGCTTCAGCCAGCGGCGTCGCCTTTGCTCAGCAGCCGGCGCTGCAATTCCAGGCGTTGTGCCGCCGTGGTAAAGCGCTGGGCCTTTGGAGGTGCTGGGCCCCGGTGTAGCCATGGATGGCCCCGGTGGCCATCCAGGGAGCTGTGAAGCTACCAGGTTGGGTCGGGTTTTTTTGTTGGAAATTCATGGAAATTCATGGAAATTGGGGTTTCAAACTTCATGAATAGATCAATGATTTCAATGTCAGAATGATGGAGTTGTGAACAGGTTTAATCTTGGTGTTCGACGGGTGCTCATGGGTCAACTTTAATGAAAATGATGGATTCTTGCTAGTACAATTTTGGGGTTGGCTTACCTCAAACCACCCGAAATAATTGCCATCCTGTTCATAAGAAACCCGCATAGAATGACAGTAAGGTGCATGAAATGTTCATGGTGGTTCATTGGCCTATCTGGCTGATGGATATGTAGGGGAGCGGCAAATATCTCTGTCAGAGGGGGTAGATTAACATCCCCGTAATCCATGGTTGAGAGTGATGGTCAGTGATGGCTTATTATAGTCAATCAAGGTTAATTGAGGATGATTGATTAATTAATTATGGTCAATGATGGTGCATACCATCCAAAATTTAAAGATACATCTTCTGTCAAATATTAGACATGAACAGCTCATGGTGGGGACCCATGGCCAAGAGATGATCATCTACAAATGATGTTCCCAAACAACCCAAGGTTTTTGCTATGAAGGACGCGAAAACTGACTGAGCCGAGCTTCGTTTGGTCGGTTCCCCATGGTTCCCCATGTAGTATATATAGCCATCACCGACCCCTAGCGCCTACCTTCGACTCCACAACATGTAACTGTGCTTGTCTGCAGCACTCTTTTTTCCAGCTCACGACTCTAGATCTCTGACATTCTTGAGAACTTGTCCTTGGGCAGCGAAGGGATCATCTGACCCAATCCAATGCATCCATTCGGTTTGCCTAACCCTTTCATCGACTCTTTCTTCATCTTGTGCCTTGATTCCACGAAGATTCAGCTTCGGCTTACCCCAGAATCCATCCAGAGACTGTGTTCCAGCAACAGTTGCCTTTTTGTTTTTGCCACGAGGTTGTCCAGCGAGGCCTTTGTGCACAGCTTTCTTGGTGTAGTAAGGTCCTCTCTGCTTTTCAGAGCTCAACTGCAGCCTAAGTGTCCCCCTCTTCGGCTTTGATTGAGATCCCCTAGCAGAGGGCTTCTTCCTAGCCCTAGCAACCATGGCGTAGAGGCAGTTCAGGTTCCTGATCTAATGCCTCGAGCCAATGCCCTTCAAGTACAGTGTTTCTCTTCCCCTGCGAAGCTATTTTATTCCGAAGCAGTTAAACACGAACGTTATTAAGGTGCGTTGTGGAACGATGACAACTTCTACCATACGATGACAACTTCTACCATACGATGACAACTTCTACCATACGATGACAACTTCTACCATACGATGACAACTTCTACCATACGATGACAACTTCTACCATACGTGGCCACTATAATAAAACTCTACAAAATACTATTTACTATCCCCAAATATATGTATATATAGGTTTGACCAACCTTCAATATCTGATGGAGGTAGGCGCTAGGGGTTGGTCAAACCTATATATACATATATGTCAGGTACAATCTACATTCAGGATGCACAAAAAACCTTCATTTCTTGCCATTGGTGGTGCCAAGACCAAAGAGTTTTTCTAACTCTCGTGCCATGATACTCTGATGAGGCAAGCAACTACCGGGTAGTTCATGACAGGTTCATGAAACCCCTGGTTTTGACAACTAAGCATGCTTAGTTTCCGCCGGTACATCTTCGACTTTCATTCATTTGGCTGTGGGTCAAAACCCTGTACCCCTGGTGAACAGTCCATAAATGACCTGAATAGTTGGGATGCTCCCATTGGTTGGCTAGTATTGACCAATCAATCATTGAATTAACCAGAAATGAACAATTTAGCCATTGATTAAGCATTGAATTACCCATTAATCCACACCTAGCCATTAATGAACCATTCATCAATCCAGCATCAATCCCTCATGAGGTAACCATTAATTCACCATCATCGACCCATAGCCATTTCAAGGCCTTGACGAGTTAACAAGAACTGCCACCACGCCTCCGGTCGCGGCATTTCGCCTTTGGAGGCCAAAGGGTTGTGGAGGCATTGGAGCGGTGGTTGGAGCGCTGGTTGGAGCGGTGGTTAGAAGCTGGTGAAACAGTTGAGGTAGTTTATCACGGTCAATAATGATCAAAAATGGTTTTAGAATTAATAAGGTGAACTAATGATGTTAGTTACTGGTTAATGATAATTCGTAATGGTTAATAAAATCGTAATAATGTTCAATATTGTTCAATAATGTTCAATGATGGTAGTCATGTTCACCCTCTTTAGGTGATGGTAATAATGCTTGATAATGTGCAATCATGGTTATTAAGAAATAATTGCAAAAAAATGGTTTCGTGCATCTGATGGTTCAATAATCTGATGGTTTCAGCAATAAGTTAATAGTGCTTCAATTAATTAATTAATGATGGTGGTTCATTGTGGTCAATAATCAATGATGGGTTTATAGGCTTTCATAATAGTGGTTTATCAGTGTCAATAAGGGGTTGGGGGTTGAATCATCTATCTATGAGTAATATGCGCAAGTCAACCAACCAACAATTTGTTAATACTGGGGAAAATAAACGATGTTAGAACCACCAACCAGAAAGGCAATAATTTTACATGAGAATCCGAGGAATTGTTGAATATTGTTTAATAAGGGCTGATTATGCATACTCGTGGCTACTAATACTCAATAACACTTCATGGTGGCTTCCAATGGTGAACCATAGTCAAGAACGGTTGAAGATAGCCGTCCTGATCGAAGACGCGCACAAATTGCGCCAATAGAAGGTGATCATACTTGCAATATCTCTACATAGTATAATACAACCAGCTAGGAATGTAATATATAGTATACCTGCTGAAAAGCAGGGGGTTCTCTGTTCGTGTTCCTGTTGTTACCCAACCTTGGGGATGGTTGATATATGGGAGCAAAGGCACCATCCATCGGCAACTAAACCATCCTGGGAAGCTGGTTCACCTCTTGAAAATGATCCGAACATTGATCACTGGTTGGTGGTCCAACCTCTCCGAACAATATTAGTCACTGGTTTGGTTGATGGGAAAATCTGCTTGGAACCTCTGTTTCTGCCGCTAATTACATATATATATATGTATGCAAAGGGCTTTCCCACCATCAATCATTTGTGGCCAACCAACCTACCAACCATGCAAAATACCATTCCTTGATCCACTGTTTACCACCATTCTTACTACGATTTTGTCGCTGGTGTCAGCTGACCACCCATCACATAGCCTGTGGAAGAAATCAAACCAAGCATCCAAAGTACATCGGAACAAATATATCAAGAAAATGCTTAAAACTACCAGCTAGAATCATTATTTGACCACAAGTTACCACCATTTAACTGTGGTAAGCAGTGATTTACCATTCATTGACTATTAATTACAGGAAGCATTCATAGCATTTCATATCCATTACGTAACCATCACCAACGATCATTGACCATGAATTACCATTGTTCCACCAGGATTCCAGTAACTTATTGTGTGATCATCTTCTCCATGATTCACCATGATCCAGCAATTATTGTTCACCATGCTTAAACCTTATTACACATTACGAGCCATTATCAAGCATGACCAATCATCCACCGTTCTTAGACCTTATCCATGGCCACGCAGCATTCTTAGGCTCGCTTGTAGACAGGGGTACAAGCTGGACGCTGTCCCAGCGGCCGATGGATCTGGTGTGAGACATTGCCATTTCACCACCTGGACGGGGAAAGGGTTACCCGGAGGCTGCTTCCAACTGGCACCATGGGCACCATGGGCACCATGAGCACCATGGGCAGCATGGCTCAGGACTTCAATATGGATGTTTCTTGTCATAAAGGGCCCAAATTTTAGTGGGTGTACTACTACAAGCGGTTGATAAACTGGATGATTGTCAAATCCCGTGCACGATCTGAGATGAAGGGTGAAACTACTCATGGCAATCAGCTCCGAAACTGGATGATTTGGGGGGGCATATATACGACTCAATTCCCAAAACAACAGTCGTGCGACCGTGAGATGCTGTTAAAAAAACGTCCGTTTTGGCCCAGCTGTCAGTGATTGATCAAGTAGTGCTTGAAAGTATGACAGCCGTAAAAGAACATGCTTTAGTGATATGAATCTTGACTGCCTTGTCCAAAGGCCATAAGCAGGAACCATTAACGTAATCAAAGTCCGAGGAATTGCGCATACACGGGCATATTGATCGTTCATGCACGACATCCATGATGGTATCACCTGGGCTAAATTATCTGGGCCATCCTGAAATGATCCTTTTCCATTGCAGGAAATTGGCGGTACCATCATTTGTACTCAGAGCCGCTGATCAGCATGGATTCTTGTTTTTTAGTTGGCTGATATTGGTAGCCAAGTCCAATCATCGTCTAATCGTGACAACCCTCGATGAATCGAACGAGGAACTGGTGCTGGGTTGCCCTGGCCAAAACTCCACCAGTCGGCAAACGACTCACCCCCAAGCATTGGCAAATGGTGACCGCAATGCCTTGAAAATCCCTAAGCCATCCTAAAGCATTTTCCCAGGTGAAATGGTCAGCCAGGTGAAATTCACTGCTTGGTAAGCCAGCATGGGACCTCGCTCTAAAGCTGATCAAAGTTAGATGAGTCCAGTATGGTGTTTGATTCACTCGATGACTTCCCACTGGTTATATGGCTATGGGTCAATATTAATGAACCAACTAATGGGGAATAACCACCACCAATAACAGGGAAAACAATGGTTAATGATGGGGAACCATAGCCATATGAAGTCATTTGTAACGACATCTTTGATTTCCAGTTTTGAGCGCTTCGTCACGATGATTACACATACCCTGGCTCTCAACCAATTGGATGAGCTTCTGCCAACCACTATACGCATCGAACCTATCGCGCCAATAAAGCTCAAATATATGTGCGCTCAAATATGAATATGTATGCATATATACATACATTTTTCTATTTAAATTAATTTATTTGTCTATGTATCTATCTATGTAATTTAAAACACCTAAATGTAAATATGTACATCATTTATAAGTAGGAATAAATATACATATGCAATTATTCTCACAATCATGCACACATTTGTACATACATATCTATATATATATTTATCTATTTATCTATTGATTTATTTGTCTATTTATTTATGTATTTATTTATTTATGTATCTATTATGTATATATTACCAGTGTATATACAATTGTCTATATACATCATTATATATATAATTATATATATATACATATGTCAATGGGTCAAAACCACGTACCCCTGGTTCCCCCATCATTCACCATTGTTTCCCTATGAAATTGTTGGTTATTATCTCCCATGAAATTGGTTGGTTCATATTGACCATTAGCTATATAATTGTTGATCATTAGCCCCTATTATTAATTAACCACTCACTAGCTATTATTGGTTAGTTCGAAACCCTGTACCCCTGGTTCCCCCATAATCAACCATTTTTTCCCTAGTATTGTTGGTTATTATCCCCCATGAAATTGGTTGGTTCATATTGACCATTAGCTATATATCCCCGTTAATTGTTGATCATTAGCCCCTATTATTAATTAACCACTAACTAGCTATTATCGGTCAGTTCGAAACCCTGTACCCCTGGTTCCCCCATCATTAACCATTGTTTCCCTAGTATTGTTGGTAATCATCTCCCATGATTGGTTGGTTCATATTGACCCAGCTCGCCATATATGCAAGCGCCATGATGTGACTCCATGGCTCACCCGCTGCACGCCTTTGGGGCTTGCAGCCAGAGGGATGTCCATCTCGCCAGTGCCTGTCACCGACCCAGCCGCGCTGTCCAGCTCCAAATGGTGGCAGCTCATGTGGTGGTTTCCAGGGAACCACCACTAGGGGATTCTACTGGGTAATCATAGGGAAACCAAGGGATTTTCTAGGGACAACTGTGGTTAATACTGGTTTTTGGAGGGGATTATAGGGGTTCATAGGGGATAACAGACAACAATGATGGTCAAACAGCTACCAGTTGGTAGTTTCTGAAGCCATTGGGAACCCAAAAGCTGTGGATGGTGTCTTAAGTTACGTAAAGTTCATAAGTATACAGTATACATGAGTAAACTATGGGATGATTTGGGTGGTCCATTTTGTTTCAAAAACCGCCATCTGGTTGGTGTTTTCAACCCCATATTAATCAACCAGCAACTTGGTAGTAATTACTAATTACTACGAGTTGGGAAAATAAAAAAAATGTTTGAAACCACCAACCAGTAGTTGTTTAACCACCATAGTTGCTTATTAATCCCTATTATTAACCACTATAGTTGCTTATTGACTCAAGAAAAAAACTTCAAAGAATAGCTGGACTTGGAGATCCCAAGCACCAAGTCACCAACACGCCCGTGATCCCCGCACCGCCGCATGGCTAGTCCCGTACTGCTCCAAATCTCAACCAAACATCTTCGCAGGAAATGTGTCGGTGACATTCGGTGACAGGATAGCAAAGGCACTAAATTGCTGATTTTGATTTATGGCTGTGGGTCAAAACCCTGTACCCCTGGTTCCCCCATCATTAACCATTGTTTTCCCTATGGGTCTATCAGCCTCTCCACTGGTTTGTTCACAGCCTCAGGGCTCTGGCATTGCGTGTCTTGACATGGGAGCATGGCTGGAGATTCTCAGAGTCCGTGCAGCTATTTAGGAGATCACGTCCCGCAAAGGAGCCCAGCTGGTTGATCAGCGATGAAAATGAACCAGCGGTTCTTGTCAACCGCAGATGAACCAGCTGTTTTTGTCACCCATATACAAAATCATGAGCTCAGTCAGCAATGTGTAAAGATTGTTTTTCTAGCTTAGTTCAACTTCGTTCCCATCATGAAGCAGTTTCCTATAGCAACGTGCCATCGCTTCGTGCCTCCGAGGACATCCTGACGAATCTCATCCAGAAACTCGCGGGCTTGTTGCAGATGACCCAACTCTACCGGAGTTCCTGACGAAACGCAGATCCACCCATGGCGCAGGGTGCGGGCCCAGTCTGACAGCTGGAGTTCCCACGGGATATAAACAGCTGGACGAAGATCACGTCGCATGGATTCTACAGCCCCCACTGCTTCATTCACAAGTCGGAGATAGGACTGGGGAATATCAGCACCAATCAAAACACAACACCCCCTGGGTGCTTAAAATGCAGGTAGACCATTTGCTGCCTTGAACCACTCTTCACCACTACTGGTTAGGGCAAACTTAACCTGGCAGCTTTGCAAACTCGCTGAGCCAGCCAGAATTAGTCTATGATAATTGCCTGATTGTCTTGCTTTATGCCTTACGATTGTTGTTGTTTCCCCTTACATTCACCAGCATACCATTCCCCTATCCTTAACCATTGTCCTTCATTTGCTCTATGATTGCTCTATGATTAGCCATGGCTCACCATCATTGCCATCATTACTCGTTGTCTGACAATTTTAAAACAACAACCATAATAATAAATAATAACCAGAACACAAGGAATGTAAATATATGCGCATACATATATGCAGATCAACTGTACAATCAACATCACGAACGATCTGAACCAATGATCAATTCTTGGCCCCTAGAACCATTCTTCCGCATAGTCACTCGTCATCTCTCTGGAGAACAATGCACGGAAAATGCCATGGCTATGCTGGCTGAACCATCATTAGTGAAAGATTTAAGCCCAAAAGCGTCACCCCAAAAGCGCAAAAAAGTGATGGAAACTCAGGGTATACATAGCAACAAGACAACTATCAAACCATCGCTAAGATAGCCCCGTACTGATTGTCGAATAGCCCGGTACTACTTGATGGTTAAAATGAAGATGTACTACAGTAAATATTGGTGAAGCATTCCTAGCCCGCTACTGATTGTCAACCACTCTTAAAAATCAAGGTCATCATTCTGAACTAGAATCTTAACCACTATTAACCACGAATTAACCACCATTGGTCAGGTCCATAAATCATTATAACCAGTATCAACCACTAAAACACCACTATCAACCATTCTAATCCACTAAAAAACCATTATTCACCATTGTTAACCACCAACAAACCACTATTAACCATTATTACCATAAATAATTACCATTGTGGCCGTGAATAATTACAGAGTAGGAACCATTGTTAATGGTCAACAATTATGAACACCATTATTTACCACAGAATCTCAGGATTGATTAATGGCTACCCAGGATGAAGCGAGCCACCCCTGGTTGATGATCATGACGGGGGTGTATCCCCTAAGTTCGCCAACTGCTTTCCCATGAGAATAGTAATGAAGCTCCCAGGTCCATAGTAATGGCTACCCCTAACCTAGGGTTTAGCTTCATCCTGGGTAGCCCCTATAGGGGTAATGGCTACCCCAAACTATGGCTACTGCTATTACTATTACTATGGCTACCCCTAAGCCACTGCTATTACTATGGCGTTAGTAATCCCCTAAGCCACTCGTCAATGGACCTACCATGCCCCCAAGCATCCGAACCACGTGGGCGTCGCGGTTCGGTCAAGGCACCCACCGGTGCAACCGTGGGCGTCGCCGCGCGCAGGGAGGCGCGACGCCAACTTTCGCGCCGGCTCCCGCCCTGCAGGTGATGCGCCGCTTCGGCAAATTCAATAGTGAAATCAATGTGGTCAATATATTATGAATTATCTATTGTTAATATATGGTTAATATATTGGTCAATTCATAATGAATGTAAGGTTAATATATGGTTAATATATGGTTAAGTATATTATGAATTATCTATTGTTATGAGTCACATAATGATAAGGGATAATAACCAACAATAATAGGGATTATAATAGTCTAACAATAATTATCAATAATATAATTATCTATGGTTAATGATTATCTTTGGTTAATGAGGGGCTGTGAGTCAATATTAAGCAACAATAATTAGGGATAATAACCAACAATAATAGGGAAAACAATGGCTAATTATGATTTGTGATATTATGAAGCATTTCTAACCATCAAGATTAATTTGTTAATGATATCAGATTTATTTGGCAAATTAAATGTGGTCAATATATTATGGCTGTGTAATCCAAGTATTATTCAATGATATATGGTTGAATTAGTTGGTCAGGTATATCATGAATCTATGGTTCATGTATGCTTAATCGGAATGATTTGTTATATGTGGCCTTGTCAAAGTCGATGATTTGATGATTTTTGGGGTGGATCCATGGTTCATGTATGCTTAATAGTCCTGAATGGTTGACAGGGCAATGTGAATGGCTTGATATGGTTTAACCATGGACATTCCTGGAAAAGACTGATCGTTAATTGATACCAATACCACTGATCTATAGAATTGGTAGAACGGAATAACCATAGTCGACCATCATTCGCAGTCACTAAACAGTGTCTTCATCATCGATGCCGGGTAACCAATATGATTTGCAAAGAATTTGTGAGGAAGCCAACATGGGGCGACTTTGGCAACGGCGCATCTGAATCATTCCTGGGATTACCCACCAACCCACACCAATTACCTAAAAGCTACCATGAGAATGAACCAGTTTTTTTGGGGAAACATCTTAGTATACTAAAGAATTGAGTTGAGAATCACCCAGGATTCACAACTGGAGATCGCCTTTTTGAGACAATGATTCAGACTCCATCCATTTCTTGCTGCTTTCCCCTTCAGCTGGCTACCAATGGTCTTGGTCAGCTCTGAGGCTATGGGCCACAGCTCGCATCATCAATGAGCTATTGGGTTTGGGGTTGGCGATCCCGTCTCGACATGGCTAGCCAGTGCATAGAAATCATCTGAAACACGCCCGAGAACTTGCTTTAAAGAATGTGCTTGGCATTAATCAACAAGTTCATATTTCATGGACATTTTGAACACTTGCATATACAAATTGTATACACATATATACTAGTATGGGCACATAAAGTATTTTACATCTATAATAATTATAACACAACATAACTGCGCATATATACATACATGTCTATGATTATCGAGTTGTATAATCAAATAATAGTATGTAAATATATGAGTCTACTTATCTAATCTTATAGAAATCCATGGCCCCTGCTGGATCATAAGTATACATACAAAATCTATATGTCTATGATCATTGACTTGTATAATCAAATATAATCAAATAATAGTATATAAATCTGATACAAATGGCTGTGGGTCAAAACTCTGTGCCCCTGGTTCCCCATCATGAACCATTGTTTTCCCCATGAACTTTGCTTAATATTAATGGTTAATTTTGACCCATAGCCAAATCTCATCAAAATTCATCCAATCCATGGCCCCTGCTGGATCCGAACGGTGCGCGCGCATGCGCGCGCCTTGGAGCTCTTGGAGCTCTCGACGCTGATCCGTGGACGCTGCTGCATGGCATCATCGAAGCCGTTGCGGTCTTTGGCTCGGCTCTAAGTGGTGGACTTAAAGGTTGTGAACTAGTGGTAACTAGTGGTTAAGTAGTGGTTAAGTAGTGGTTAACTAGTGGGCAACTTGGTGGTTAGCTAGTGACCTTAGTGGTTCACTAGTGGGCAATAACTAGTGGTTGACTAGTGGTTACCTACAGTGGTTAGCTGGTGCTCACTTAGTGACCTTAGTGGTACGTAGCTTAGTGGTTACGTAGTGATAAGTTAGTGGTCAACTAGTGGTGACTTAGTGGTCGTGAGGTTAACTAGTGGCGACCTTAGTGGTGAAATTCATGGTGCCATTCATGGTGCCATTCTTCTGATCTTTTCCGGGTTTCTAATGATTCTCGGAGCCTAAGATCATTTGTTCTTCAACTTCTTCCAAGATCTACAAAAAAACAATGCATGCATAACCCACAGCCATTCAACAAAGCATCAGACTTTCCAAACATGTGACAAAGCTGAGGTTCTTAACCAAAAGTGTCATTCCGGGATCAGAGGTGTCATGGCTATCTCTACAGGTTGCTCCAAAATGAAGACGTGATTCGAGGCAGGTCGAATGCTGTGGCGTTTGCAGGCCAGGCACCAAATGGGCCAACTAATTGTCAGGTGTTGGGTTTTTGTATCCGTGATGTTTGATTCAACATATATAGGTAGGATGAAATAGGATGAATATATTCTCAAGAGCAAATCCTTTTGCTAGGTGATGACGGCAAGGTAGATGCCAAATAATCACATAGCATGATCCCCTATCGACAACCAGCCAGCAACTGACAGCTAGGCAACCTTGTAACCAGTAACATTGAGCCATGTCCAAGCCACCCGTCTTGTGATAATGGTTCTGCTGTTGCTAGGGCGAGGTTCAGGCGTATTGGTGTTGCAAGCCTCATTAACCCGGATCAAAAACAGTTTTGGCAACCGCTCGTATCTGATTGTATAGTCTGCAAATTACGGAGATGGCCAACATGACATCTAAGGGGAGTCATCATTGATGAAGCATATGCAGGTACTCCGGTCAAATGTTCCTTGACAAAAACTGCAAAAGAATCGCTGTCATTAAATCAAATATTCCTCACTGTACATAATGTGCGGATTCCCTTTCACGACTAGTTCTATTGTTCCATGAAATTGCTGGACATTCTAACTTGTGGAAGGCATCGCGAGGAACAGCGCGGCTATGATGATGGTTCCTATCCAGTTAGGACCGTCCAAACCTGCCCCTCCCAATCTGGATTTTTCACCCATCCATCATGTTACAAATTTGCAGAATTGCAAATTGAAATTTGGTGGGGGTCATCAGTTTGGGGCGGTTGTACCCACCGCAAGAATGCACCCAAAGTACGGTGCTCCTTTGGGTGGCGTCTTACTGATGAACCCCCCAACCCCAAGCCCCACCCTTCGCTTCACATGGCGCTCCCCCTCACCCTTCTGCTTTTTTTTTCGAACGCTGTGGCGGCCTACGGCTGCAAGAATGAGTCCTAAGATGGGGTAAGATGGAGGAATCCAAGGTATCTTCAGTCGTTCGCTTTCCTTAAAATGACTCAGGTTTTTCCCTCAACAGCATATAGCTTTGGCACTTTTTCCAATATCTTCACTTTCCCTCGTTCAAATGCAGACAACTGCGAGTTGTGGTGGATTGGGGGTCCACCAACCGGAGGCTACATGGGAAGAAGCAACGTGCCGAGACGACCGCAAATAGACACCCATTTTGGAAATGGAGCTGTGGTCGGTCATGCCCATGAGTCTGTCCCAAAGCAAAAACTTTAATCCAGTCCTAATGAAAAAAAATGAATAAGTAGGATGAATCCTGCAAAGTGGGTACCACATGGTGACACTCATAAGGATATAAGAGGGGGGCAAGGTGTCCCGATCTGCTTGGGGAAAAGGACGAGGAGGAAAAGGAGCGGGATGACTTGACATCAAATCCACATGCCTCACAGGTGGAAAGAAATGGTGTGGGGGACCCACTGTTCTTGCTACAACAACTTGTGACCAGACCATCCAAATTCCAACCTCCCAGCTGCACCGTCAATGGCCTCAAGTAAAATAAGGATCATCTCGTCCTGTCACTGGGGCGAACGATGGACTGAAGGACAGAGTCCAGGACAGAGGGACTAACACTGCTATACTGCTTTGCAAGCAATTTGTGGTGTCACAGGTCTGCTGGACTATACCAATTGGACACATGGAACCGATTTTGTATGCGTGTCCATATATGTGTTGGAATGTGTTGAAATAGACGTGTGTCTCCATTGCACTACACCGGCATGCATTACCTTACATGGCAGTTCTTGGCATTACACTTTGATTTACGTTACGTGCACACCAAGAAACGAACATGCGAGCAACCATAGTGTGGGCGGTAACTGGCGAGACAACCTCAACCCTGAAAGCTCTTCTCAGTGGTGGCACCATTTGGATGGCCAGTTCTTTGGTCGGAGGTTAGGACTGCATCAGGCTATGATCAACCATGAACAATGACTGATCATCCGAAAACTAAGATTATTCAGGAATTCTTGATCGTGAGTAAACACCATCGACAAGTATTCACGATCGCCAACAAATATTAACCAGCAATTGGCACGAGTCACCTGTCAATCCACCATTTCTCAACTATTGTAATGATTAGCCAATATTAACTGTCGATTAACCACTGATTGACGATGAATTGACCATTCACTGAGCAGGAGCTCATCTGGTTGGTGATTTCAACAAGGTCCCCCCAGCGAAGCATGTGCACGCAGCACATGTCTCTACTATTAGTCCACCAACCAACCATTTGTTGATACCAGTGCAATTAAAAAAGTCAATCAAACCACCAAGCAGTAGTTGTTTAACCATTATTGATGGTTAGTATCCCCTATTAACCATTGTTACTGGTTCTAACCAACCAATGAACCAACCAATCAACCAACCAACCAACCATTATATCATATATGAATCAAGAAACCCTCAACGGAGTCGACCCCTGCCCAGCCCAAGACCTCCGCCTGCAGATTTTCCTGCCGGACCTGGGATGAGATGTGGCAAGTGGGGAATTCAGAGCAGCTCAGTAGGAAGTTTGCTACGGCTTGGGGATTGAGATTGATATATAATTACAGTATATTGATGTAATTTAGTTGGCACTTTGGGGATTAAAAATGACAATGAATTCGACAATGGCCCCAATGATTGGTATAGGGGTAAATCAATAATAATGAGATTGATTCTTCTTTTTCCACACAGTCTGAGTCACTTGACGCCTGAGTTTATGGTCATGCTAGCCCACCTGGCAAAAGCCACTTTGGCACCAAGGGCTAATTACATCTACCACCGCAATGGGATTGACTATCAATGATCTAATGATACCTTTGGGGACTGATAATGACAATTGTTTCGATAGTAGCCCCAATGATAATGATAATGATATCGATAATAGCCGTGCCCTAGAAAGAAACAGCTGATTTCGAAGCACGATTGGAGATGCGATTGGGACATTGCCTGATTTGGGATGGATCAAATGGAGGCATCCAGCTGCTAGGTGGGACCTTTCAGTTGATATGAAAGTAAACTCATTGCTGGGGACCAAAGCCACAACGAATATAAATCACTGGTGGTTGTCAACGTCATCCATCTACATCCAGTGGCTTTGATGAGTGCCAAGGCTACTTCTTTTCTAGCTCTGTGCCAGAATCTTTGTGGGGAGAAAAAGAAAACCCACCTCTGTACCCTTGACTTATTCAAATGCACATCTTCACAAACGGTGCACAACCAGATTCCCAACGAGAAACCACTATTTAAGTGGAAATGACTGGGTGGCAGGCAAACTAATGCAGCAACGGCTTCATGCTATGGAGCTGAAGCATACCGCCTCTTTGGGCCCAATCCGCCCTGGGGTTAGATCGTTCGCGTCCCTTGCAACGGGTTATGAACGCTCATGATAACCTCTGATGGGAGATCTGCAACGATACACCGCCCGTCACCGCCCAGACTTCGTAACACCAGCTATATCTATGGTAAAATCAAGGAGGGTGATTACGATTGATCTACAATTACTTTGTGGACGCGCCCATCTAGTTGCTGTATCCAAGCCATTCTTGGATGTCGTACCCTGTTGTTGATCATCATTCACAATAACTTGCCATGAGTAGCCATGCCATTTTTGGTCATAAAACAATCATTCAATTAGAGCAGTCACCATCATCTAATTACATCATCGGGTTCGTGGTTGAACCACCCCGTCATGAAAAACATGCTCGTGAACAAACCAACCATCTAGTGCAATACATTTGGGAAAATCTGAAAAAATGCACATCAAACATCATCAAACCACCCAACAGATCATTGACCATCCATCGGATCTACCCATCCCTGGGACCCATCAGCGTGTCCATGGAACCCCGGTGCCGCCCGTAGCTGCCAGGTGGCGAAGGCTGGGCAACTCCCGCGCTTTGGGCGGATCTCCGGGACGTTGGCCTCGTGTGCCCGTGGGTCAAGCAGATCACCCATCCCCTTTCCGGCAACCATCAAGTTCATGGGGGAATCGTTTCACCAACAATAACGGAGAACAATCAATCATAGGGAACAACCAGAGCTGATAAGGAACCATGTTTCACCAACAGTCAGCTGGTTCCTGTAGGGAATTCAGTTCAGCATCAAGATGATTTCACCAACAATAACAGTTCTAGTGGTAGAAAACCAGGGGTACAGCGTACCCACCGCGCTGGGAATCAGGGCTACTGCTTGGTTGTGCCAAGCCTCCAGAGATGAATGTGTCTCTCCCTGCCCCGTGCATCGGTGCATCCATAGCTGCCCGTTTGGGTTGATGACCATCAAGCACTACCATCATTAAAGAAAGCGCTGCCAACCAGCATCAGGGATAAGACTGATGCGAAATCAGTCGCTCATCTGAGCAGCTGTTCTTAGCTCATCATCTAGCAGCAAGTTCACACGATGTCTCCGAAATGGAAACAAGAACCGCCACTAAAGGCTGACCAGATATGGATTCCAAAACGAATCATTTCCACAACTCCAACCTAGCTTACCCCAACAAAAATCAAAGAACCAACCATGAACTAATCATGAATCATCAATAACTAACAATAAGTTGACATTATTGACTTATGTTGACTTATTAAGTAACCATCATTGACCAATCAGCACCCACCAATCAACCACCACCCACCACCCACCACGACCCACCGGTGCCTTTCCCAGCTGAGTGCCCCAAACCGTGTCTCTCGCTCTCCGGCGCAGGGCCAAAGACGTTGAAGAAGCGACCGAAGCCCTGAAGGATAAGGATCGCTGTATATACCATTACTGTATCCTATGGGATATGGGTTAATGGTGAACCAGGGCTTCATTAACCTCCATATCAACCAGGATATGGGTTAATGATCGCTGTATATGCCAATATCCTATCAGTCAATCACTATGAATATGGTTGATCACTGTATGGTTGATCATTTTACCAGGTCATTCTAAACCAAAGCCATTCCGGTTACAATGTGAATGATATTTTTTTTCAAAGAAGCGACAGGCCATTCAGGTTACCCATTGGCTGATCAAGTTACCAAAGCCCGCAAGGACAATGTGAATGATCATTTTACCAGGAAACCATTGGTTGATGAAAAGCATTTGGGGTATCACCATTTTACCAATGAAACTATCATTCCTTAACCATTGATGGATGAAAAGCATTTTACCAGAAAACCTTTGGTTGACTGGGGGTATCACCATTTTGGCAGCCATATACTGGTGAATGATGATAGTTATATACCAATATGGTCACCTCGGCGCAGGAAGCAAGTTGTTCTTCAACTTTTTCCTGGAAATTCCTGTGAACTCTGAACTATAACTATATTTCACCGTTAAGCATTAACTGTAGTGAAGATTAAGAACTATTGATTATACAACTCTGAAGTTGACTAACTATCAGAGTGGTTTTAATTAATTAATCCATCTGCCTACCAACCCACCAACCGACCCACCTGCAACCCACCCACCCACCAGTTTTCGACCCGCGCTGACTGAGACAGTTCCCCGCCTCGGAGATCTCTAAGATGGAGGCGGTGTTGCCGAAGCGATAACCTGATCGAACCCGCTGGGAACTGGTCACGTTTTTCGGCTTGGTCCAGTGGTGAAAACGTGGCATGTTTTTGGGTTGCCAACTTTGGCACATCTGTTGATTGAATCATGAGAATGTGGCATGTATGTATATTGTATACTGTGTATGTATGTATGTATACAAGTTTGTTATATTTTGTTCATCACATTAACATAGAACACACAAACACTTATCATAGAACGCATAGAACACACACATTGTTATCATGATGAACTCCCACTGTCTTCAACAATTAAAGGCCAGTAGTATCTTGCGAATGGTCTGCTGTTTGGCCCTGGATCCAAATCCATATCACGATTCTTACATTTCTAGCGGTTCATTGCAACCCATTTATCTTTGGTCTCACATTTCGAACGGTTGATTCAGTGGTTCAGTGCACACGACCCATTTTGCTCTGGGACACCATCTATGGGCAGCGCCCACTCGCTTCATAAACCGCCGGATCAGCTGCATAGCCACCAACTTTTCCCGAAAAAAGGCTACTGGGCAATGCAAACACCTGGTTGCAGTGATGTGTTTCTGCTGGTTAGATCAAAGGAAGTCTGGTCTTCTCATTTCATGGTTTCACAGTTTCACCCTTCTATACCAGCCAGTAAAAGACTCGGCAATGATCAGCCAACATCATTGATACTGCTCATATGTTCAACGCTGGTTGATCAAAGGTAAAAGCAGGAAACGATAATAAGTAGCAAGAACCAACAACGGATTGTCGATAGGTTCTGGCATGGTGGCTGATTACTAGATGTTCCTACTATGCAGTACCCCCTACTTAAGTTGGCTTATACTTTATAACTAGGCCAACTACCAGTCATGGTAGAACTGCTGTTGATTGGTTTGCTAACCAACTTGTGGTTGCGGGGCAGCCCTGGCCAGAACCACTGGTTCTACCGGTGGTTCACCCCCGTGGTAGCACTGGAGATCATCCCGTCGCCCTTGAGGGTCCATAGGCCACTGCTCCCCAGAGACATGGTAAAAACCATTCTTCTTGATGGGGAAACCATCAAATTTCGCGCAGTATCCCTCTGGGTTACATTACACATACTGTACATGCGGGGTCCCTGCGGGGTCCCTGCGGGTTTGTGGATCTTGCACCAGAGATGACGGGTTTGTTGATGCTGATTGAGGCTGGTTGATGCTGGTCGATGCTGGTTGCACCTGGGTCCCGCGCAATAATTTGGAGCACTCCACACAGTGGACAGGCTATCGTCAAAGAGCACCTAGTGCAACAGCTCACTGGTGGCTTTTCGGCCTCCGAGATCTCTATTGAAAGGTATAAGCATACTTGAAACTAAGCAGCTTGTTGATTTGTAAATGCAAATGATCATTGATATGCGCATGTGCTTAAATACTGTCAAATAGCATGATTGGTAGATCAATCTGTTTAAAAGACCTCCAGATTTGATGCTGAATCACCAGCTATGGCAAAGATGTGGTAGTGGAATCTTCAGCAGCTGGATCTACCATCAGTCAGTTTATTCCCGAGGCCTTGCTCTGCAACTCCGCCCAACACTCAAAATGCTTGAGGTTCTGCTCATTCAAACAACAAACAACTGGCCGGGAAACTCTGCCTGGTGCCCTGGCGGTAGGTAACAACTATGTCATCAAGGGCAATCCCCCTAGCCCCCCCGAAAAAAATGATCACGGTGGGTAAACCAATGACTTGGGGGTATCCCATACTAGCGTATAGACTGTATAGATATGCATTGAAATGCAGCTTGATACCCATGTAACACGCATGTATCTATGTGATTAGACGGAAGAGGTCTCACCCGCATTCAGCTGAAAGATGATGCTGGTGGCCGTTCGTGTGAGCTACAGTGAAGACGGATAGGGACATGTGTAGGTATCTCGCTGGGCCAAAGTAGGATTAATCAAACCTACCTATGTATTGGTTAACGTCCTCTTGGGCTGAATTTTTTGTCCCAATTCAAAGTAGTATTCGTGTGAGATTTCTTCCCTGGATAATGTCTATCCCTGAGCTCACCCCGAATTAGTTGACACACGCCCCAAAATATCCAGATTTGCACAAATATAATTCAATCTACCTTCAAAAGGAACCCTGTCCACATGTTTCCGCATGGGAATCCTATGGTTGGCCATTGGTTTCCCCATGTTTCCCCATACGAATCGTCTGGTTTCCCTCATCTTTTCCCATAGGAATGCTCTGGTTTCCTATTGGTTTCCTCATCTTTTCCCCATAGGAATCTTATGGTTTCCCATTGATGTCATCGTCTTTCTGCATGGGAATCTCATGGTTCCCATAGGTTTCCTCATTTTCCCTCAGTAGGAATCTTACTCATATTATCATTTCCCGAGCTTCCAGAAAAATGCTGGAGAAGGTCTGAGGTTCATCAATCGGGTAAAACCAAAACCTTGAGAAAACCTTTCGGCCGGTTGTAAATGCGGAGTTGGCATTACGTAGAATGTTTATAAATATGTATATATATGTAAATACATATATATATATATTCTATACCGTAAATAATATATATATACACATATACAGTAAACATAGAAGAGACAGAGGCAAAGACACTTATATCATATAAATGCGTGTGAAGTACGTGTATATTATAGTGCCCTATCCATCTCTGAATGCCTGTAGATCACACAGATGCATGTAGAGGAGATGATAATGACATGGATACACCGTTATACACCTGCTTACTGGAATTTGCACGTGCTGTGGTTTTCAACAAATGGAGCACTCCAATGCATTCAAAACAGAATCGCTCTGCTCAGATGCAGAATCCCTACAAACTAGGCAATGGCATGCAATGGCTAGCCATGGCCCAAATCGAGGCAAAAAGAACTGCGTGGTGTCAATGGGGTCCCTGGAAAAAAGAAGAAAACGAGTCCATAGGTGTGACAATAGATCATTGCATGCCAAAAGATGTGAGTCTTTTATGAGGCAATACTGGCTATGAATCACCATCCAAGTCATGGGCTAACTCAACCATTTCCCAACATTTCCAGTTGGTCAGAATTTCACCAGGCCGCTGGCACGATCGGGCGACCTGGTAGCCCGTCATGCACAACTGGTGCGCACGCACCAAATGGGCTAAGCCATTGAGTTGGAGAAACCTCACCGGGGGGCGCAGCAGGCATGCTAAGGAGCCAGCCACAAAGCAGAACCAAGGTGGATGGACGTCCACCGAAGAAGGTAGTCAACCAACCATTTCTTCATGATTTAAAACCACCAACCAGGTTCCATGTTGGATAATCACTATTATATAAACATCATTAATCACTATTAATCACTACTAAACCATCATTATTAAACTATTAATCACTATCAATCACTATTAATCACTACTAAACTAGTCAACCAACCATTTCTTCATGATTTTAAACCACCAACCAGCACTGGTTCATCACTGTCGACATTGTACGACTGCTGATTTTTCACAGCCACGACGCACCGCCGGCTCCAGGTGGCACCTCCAAGCCACATCTTTGCCGAAGACAAAGCCAGCACCGCGCGGGGAAATGACCTGCGGCACCACGATGCTGCTGCAAGGCATAGCAATGATGCTTTGCTATCAGCTTTGCTATGTCAAATGACATTGATTTGCAAGGATTGAACTATATCATGTTTCAAACTATCAGATTTCATTGCTGCAAAATGGCAGCGAATGTTTCTGACGCTTTGAACTACCCGAGATCTGAGATGATTTGCAGCCTGCAAGGGGATCACACGGACATGACAAGCTGGCAGTGAAAATTGAAATCTCATTGGGCTGTCATCGTTGATCAAGTGATGGTTGACCAGTGCTTCCGTTCAGGCCACTCTTCTGATTACAGATGATCTCCCGCTACTCCACGTGAGCACCCAACTTCAAGATATTTTTTTTCGCAGTGAAAACCATTCAGATCCACTCAAGTCAACTGATTGATTTTCTCATTTGGAGTCTGTGCACGAATGATGCACCCTTCAAAAAAATCTAAAGTATGAAAAGTCGCAGTAATAGTCGTACTCGTCGTCTTTGTTGTTGCAGTAGTTGTACTAGTTGAAATAGTTGTTGTAGTAGCAGTAGTAGTCTGGTTGTTGGTTTCAACCGCTCTAAAAAAATTAGCTGATCGACCAACCATCCTTGAATAGCAGGGAAAATAAAAGTGTTGATATAAAGCCACCAGCCAAGGATATCACTATTGCTACAGCTGCTATTGTCACTCTTGCTACTGTAATTGTGGTTGCCCGTTGTCGTCGCAGTAGTGCTAGCATTGGCAAGGAGAAGTAGTAAGAGTCGTGGAAGGAGTCGTAGCATTAGTAAGTGTGGTTGCAGTAGTAATAGTACTGGCAACCTTCGTGGTGGCTTCAAGATCGCTAAAACTTTAACGGCTTTAGTGCCTGGTAAATCGATCATATCCCAAGGTGGCTAAGAACCTGCTGGGTGCTGTAAGCCACCAGTCGTCGTGGCTACGTGGTTACCTTGCTGTCGTGGTGGTAGCCACGTTGTCACTTGGTCCCCCGGACGAAGCCCATCTTGTCGGGATCCGGGTCCGACCTGGGGACTGTTGATGCTATGAGGCCTAGGTGAATGGTGAGTTGATGTTACTTATAATTTAGGTTTAGCAACAATAGTTAGGTAACATGAATAGTTACTAAGTTTGTTGATGTTATATACTCATAGGTTTAAACCAAAGGTTGGATGATGAGCTATAGTTAGGTACAATATCAACTATACATAGAAATTTACCAATTGTACTTATAATTACTGTATGGTTCATTGTTGTAAGAAATGGTGCATGAATGGTTGGTGATATGATATGGTACCTGACATTTTTGCTTGCCTTGAATACGCACATACAGATAGATATCACTGCCATGGTTGCTTGGCTTCTCCCATATAGGTGGCTACGTAGTAATGGCAAGGTTGGTGCCTGCCATGTCAAAACAACACATGCATATGCGACCAAATGTTTGCCAGATCAGAACACATCCTTGTGTATAGATGTGTATAGTGCATAGCTGAATATGCATGTACGTAGATGTAAGTATGTAGGCATCTATAAATATATGTATATATATATACATAAATATAGATACATAGATGCATTGCATCCCACAAACGCACATTAGACATATGCAAATGTGTGTGTACCCCTGCAGATCCATCTGCGCACATTATGGTGTGCAACTTAAGCTATCTGTTCCATACATCTCATGCAGTACGTTTTGCGGCATGCACCAAAATTACCGTATATGGTATATGTCATGCATAGTGTAGCTACAAAATCGTTCATGCAATGTCATATATGATTACCCTATGAACGTGTACAACATGTTTTCCATGTGTACAGGCACATTTTTCTCCATGCAAAAATATATATGTGTCTGTGTATGTAATTTCATACATATACATGTGAAGATATATAATTGCATTTAAAGTATAGCTATGAGTTATATCTGTATATACGTATATCATATCATAACATATGTAAATGTGTATATTTTATGTAAATACAAAACAAAAGACATGTATTCATATATTCACATTTAAAAATTATGTGTATATAAATATATATAAATATATGTGAAGATATACATCTTATGCATTTATGTAAATACCAATCGGTAGGTCGGATGCAACCTGGCACTGTTCAGAGCCCTGGGATGCCCGTGCCACATGAGATCCGCCAAAGGTCCGTCGTGAGGAATCTCCGCGAAACGATCCAGCAGTCGTATCTGAGCAGCTGGGTCGATCCAGCAGGGGTTCATCAACGTGTAACCAACCCCAGTTCCAGGCTGGAAGAAACCAGCTGGTTACCCGCACCTACTATGGGAACTGGAAGCATAGGGATATGTTATGATCGTTTATGATGTGTATGCAGAAATGGATGGATATGGTAATCCTCTGGATTTCAGAAAGCTACTTTGTGTTGTTTTTGATCCACCATGCCTTTATGCCTCCTGCAATTCGCTGTTCCACCACGACTTCCACAGTAGGCTCGCCAGGATCGACCAAAAGCAAGGTCGGCATGTTGGCAAAGCAACATGAGCACGTTGACGTTGCTTACTTAATCAACCATCATCAACCATCAAATGAGCAGTGTCTTCATGTCAAAAACGCATGTGATGCCGTGATCCCCTCTTATTTGATTGAGAAATGCTCTCGAATCTTGGATGATGAATCATCCTGCATTTACCTGGTACAAGCCTTCTGCAATAGTTGATGAATCTAGATTCTTCCCGCTTGTGGCCCAAGGTCGCTTGCGACCCCTAACACATATAAGTGCTGTAAGTAGCCAACATCCACCAATTAGGGAACCTAATGGCTTTGCCAATGACGGTTCTTTGGATTTCTTGCATCTGAGATATTTACACGTGGTGGGTCACTGATCATCCCTCAATTTGGTTGCACTCCTTTGTTGCCAAAATTCCTGAGTTTTCCATCGGAAAACTGGCAGCTGGGAAATCACAAATACAGGATGACCCAGGAATGATGCACCCGGGGCTACCCTGATATGGCGTGCAGGATGCTGCTCAAGGAAATGGATACCGTAGCTGATGTCAGGCGTGGAAACTGTATCAATGCCTGGTGCAGCTGATCATATCCCATGTGGTTATAGATGGCCACCAAGAACCTGATTTTACACCTGCAACTGAGCTCGTAATTAACATTGAATCAATGGCCATTACAATCATGATGATCATCCATCACAATCATCATCATCATGATGACCATCATCATCATGATCATCATCTTCATGATCATCATCTTCATCATAATCATCATCATCATCATCGTCATCATCATCATCATCGTCATCATCATCATCATCGTCATCATCATCATCATCGTCATCATCATCATCATCATCATCATCATCATCATCATCATTCTCATCATTGGTCACTATTGACAATTTTGATTTGATCTACCCTCACGTCCGGTCACAAATGAACGCATGATAATTAACCAAAATTCAACGATATGCGTTTGTCCAAAAATGGTTACCCCCAATACTGCTGGTGGTTTCCCTGCTAACAATGGCTATTATACATTGGATGATTAGTACCAATGTGTTTACCCCCAAGATGTTCCTCTGGTGCACATTTCGTAAAATTTCGGAGGCCGAAAGCCCGCAACATCCCGCAGAAGCCTTGGAAAATCCACTGCGAAACATAGAGAACTGAACTGAGTCAACCGAGCCATGTCAGCATGGCAAACTCCTTCAACTGAATGATTACTAAATGGTAAACTCAGAAAATCCCCCGTCATGGTTATCAGAACCACCTGGTCATGGTTACATTGGAATTTGGTTTATAAACAATTTGTAAAACCACTCATTGTAACAAGCTCAATTTATCACTTCAAAAGAAAAACACCACGCAAACTATCAGCAGCCAGATCCTACATTCCACCATTGTGATCCCCAGTGCCCTTGGGGCGTTTCACCCATCAACCCCGCGCCTGATCCAAGTGATGCAGGGAGGGCGACAGCCCACCATGAACTGCCAAGATTGTTCCGCCAATCTGCGGGGGCTGAAGAGAAGTTGGGAGATTCATATTATATCAGCTCTTCAAACTTAATGGTCATGGGGCTGGATTCATATTATCAGCTGTTAATGCATGTTAATGACTAACAGCTGTTAATGCATGTTAATGACTAACACATTATTAGTAGCTGTCCCGTGATTCATATTATCAGCTGTTAATGATTTTTCACGGGACAGCTGCTAATAGTGGTTCAAGACTAACAACGAGCCGCAGGGCCCCCGGCTTCCCCGAAAACGCCAGGCAACGATGAGGTCCAAGAAGCCTACACCGTGGATTGCCGCCTTTAATCAATAGGGGTTGAGCATAAATGAGCAACTAGGAACCCCTAGGGATATATATATATGTTGACTACTTGTCAATTCTCAATAATTCAGTAAGCGTTTACCATCAATTCAGATGTTTGACATTAACTATTCATTCACCCCTGTAAAGCACTATATAATTACCCACCAACTAACCATCTATTGAGTAATAAGAAATAATGATCAAGCATTCATCAACCATGATTCCTCGTTGATCAAACATTACAAATAAATCATTCAGTAACCATTTCAATAAACCATGTTTGGCCGGAGAGAGACATTGTTAACATGTGACGAACCTTCGAACGTGTGTATGAGTCGTTAATACTCCGATGAATAGCCATTTGCTATAGCTAATCACGTATGAACCACCAGCAGTAGCAATGAATTGCGAATATAATCATGAATCATGAGCCAATATCAGCTGTTACAGTTTCCATTTCTGAACCTTTAACTCCAGCAAACATCGTGGGCCATTGAAAACCGGTCCTTCCAAATTCCAAAATACGTAGCGTGCCCAAAATAAGCACCCACTGAAGGGATCTCGTTGGTCGCACCAAGAATCAACCCAGAACAGCTGACGGATCGACGAAGCGTTGAGAAACGCGACACGTTGGTGCTGCTTTTCATCATTTTGCCACGAAAGTCACACAACAAGGGGATGTCACCCCTGTGTGAAGTCGAACGATGGCACTGGCAGTACTTGGCAGGTGTTCACAAAAAGCTGCTTCAAACTGGATCTAGCGTCCTTATAAGAAGCACAGCATAGGCATCAACGATCATCAACGACTTATGAAGCATTTCTTAACGATTATGAACCTGTCGTAGCGGATCTCAGCAACCTTGGTAGAACTCGAATCATTTCCAAAAATGCTAAAATCCTAAACGTTTTGCTGGTAACAGCCATGTTAACCACCGTATTAACATGTAGAAACCATTCGCTAACCTCTACCATTGCTTCGCACCATAATTGTCAACCAAAAGTCTGTGGATCTGCCAGTCCTGCTTGTTCTTGCGGGGTGAAACTTGTGATTGGCACAGCTTCAGGACATCCGAGTGCTCAGTGATTCTCACACCAGTCCTACTTAGTTGCTGAGTCAGACTGACTGATGAGTGCTTCAACTCCCAAGGTGCTTTCTGCTTGTAGTTTCAGCTCCTAATCGTTCGCGTTCGAACTTTATAGCTGGTACAGTAGATTGGTACAACTGTGAATTGGATTTGTTGGATGTCCGTTGCATCCGAGTGAAATTGGACACACGAATCTTTGCTGTCAAAGTTTCAGAACCCAAAAAGAATGGTACAAGGGTGTTTCTCAAAAAGGGGAACCCAAAATGGTTGAGATTAGATGATTTGGGGGCTCTCCTCTTCTGAGAAACACCCATACTTTACCGTGTATGGATTGCATACCACCCCTTTTACCTTTAGCTTGGTTTCACCCTGCAGGCCCCTCCATCCATGGGATTATCCCCAGCTACCTCAACATGATCGTTTTTGCCTGGCTAGTGGTTTGGGAGACTGCGATTTTCCACAACTGAGGGATATGTTGGTATGCGGATGCTCATGAATAGTGCACCCAAAGTTTAGTAGCGCCCCGGCAGAAAGACCATTGATGATTTCGTAGGTCATAAGTTTCATCAACAAATGACAGCTGCTGAATGGATGCGATGAAATTGCTGCTAAAAACACCAGGCTCCTATTCTGGAACACCACAATATCTATCAATATCTCACTAAACATGCTGATTAAAGGATGATCATCCTACCAATCGTCTGACCCAACAAAGGGAATGCAGAAACAGCTGATGGCAATAGGTCCGTGGCTGTGATTACCCTCAGACTTC
Organism: Symbiodinium kawagutii; assembly: GCA_009767595.1. Classification (NCBI taxonomy): domain Eukaryota; class Dinophyceae; order Suessiales; family Symbiodiniaceae; genus Symbiodinium; species Symbiodinium kawagutii. The sequence goes on from VSDK01018014.1 coordinate 368,523, forward strand.
AAGGCTGGCAGTGGCTGGCCTAAGTGTCTTGGCCATCTGATGATGGCCCAGGGCAGGCTTTCACATCCCAAAACATGAACAGAACAAGTGTCAAGCCAATAAGGTCTTCAAAATTACATCAAGGCATTTTGGCGGAGTTCTTGTATTGACTCATCCTCAAGCCAATCCAGTGCGGAGCTCTGATTTCCGCCCACTGGAGGAATCATGATTGCAAAAAAAAAAGTCACCATCCAAAGTAATTTAAGACAACATGGGGGCAATAGCAATAACACAAATATCAACAAGAACATACAAGAACATTATCATGGCGATGGTGGTGGTGGTGGTGGTGGTGGTGGTGGTGGTGGTGGTGGTGGTG
>VSDK01018014.1:369477-415236 GCA_009767595.1 Symbiodinium kawagutii
CGATGGTGCTGGTGGTGGTGGTGGTGACACTGATGCTGAGAGGTAGTGATGATTCAAGCCATCAGCAGGGATGGTCACCTGGCCCCATGGATCACCAACAGCCCCGTGTCAGGCAAGGGGCGACCCCTCAAAACGGAACCCTAAACCATCACAAACATATGATCTTCATTGGTATGGAACCCTAAAAGAATGGGTATGAACACCTCAATACCTAGAAGTATATTTGAGCAATGTTCCTATATGTTGCTCAGAGCAGGGACTTCAATCGAATGATATATCCTTGCCCAAAAGGGTGGTATGATCAATTACAAGACACAGTACATGTCGATGACCATTGCTACGCAAACAACTCGAGTTGCTCGAAGGTTTGAGTTGAGCACACGCCTGGCCACCCCAAAAGGATATATTCCAAAAGACCACCCCATACTTCTTCGATTTTTTTAGTGGTGCGAAGGTGGTGTGATCATGATGATTGTTGGTGTGAAGGTGGTTGCAGTTGTTTTTGTTTGATTTTGTCTAGTTTGCAAGACCAAGTTTGATTGTGGCTTGATCATGATGATGATTCCACGCCCACGTTTTGGTTTCGCTCTATTCTAAGCACAAGTCTATGCTGACTATCACTGGTTATGCTACTAAAAACCTACATGATAAATGTATGTGTATCTAAACTTATGTGCATGAATCCTATGATGTATTGCTATTTGTTACTAGAATTACCACGCATGTCATATTGACTCATATGGTGAGAAATGTGTCTGTGTGTCCATAAATCATCGACCTCCACGTTTCTTGTATGGTCTCCCTACGCAAAATGGCCCCGACTTCCGGATGGCGACTGGGCTTCCGCGCCCCGTATGGAGCAGCCCGCCCTCATTTCCGCCGGGGCTGCTCGTGGACGTTTCACACGAAAGGTTTTCGCCTGGGCTTCGCTTGGTATCCCAGATGGATGAAGGATTCAGAACCCTGTAGATCATGTAGATCTGCATAGATCCGCATGGATCCGCATGGCTCAAAGTCGTTGAACCCCAAACTGCCCATGGATTTCCATCATGCAACAAAACCAGGACAAGGCTCCAGGTTCTTTGAGACTTTAGTGATATGTTTTAGGACCACTCCAATTTCCACGATTTTCCGGTTTAATGTGAAGGAACGTCAACAGGGGATCAGCTAAAATTTGGCCCTACTTGGATGATCCGATTGCAACTCGTACATGACCATGGTCATAAGTTGTAACCCACAAACATGATTCAATAACTTCCATTAACTTCCAAGACCCCAGAACTTCCATAACTGTCCATCACTGATAAGTTTAATACAATAACTTCCATTAACTTCCATTAACTTCCATTAACTTCCACACCCCTAGAAATTGTGCGCGTCTGGTACTTCCATCTAACATCATGGACTCTTCGTGAATGAATCCAGCAGGTTCGGTCGCAGATTTTTGATGATTTTTGCATGCAGCCCTCATTCAAACCAGTTTGGTGGCCTCTGGGTGGCCCTTGAGAATGCTGGGGGATTGTTGTTACTGGAATTGTCCGACAAAAACTGGATGAAAGCTACAGGGAGTCATTGTGGAATAGTGCTCAGGTGGCTAAATACATTGAACTACCAACACAGATGGGAAAACAGCGTGAAGAAAAAATTGAAAAATACGAAAAAATTGGACAAGAGCCCGACCCGTTCACGTCAAAACTCTGTAGTCCTTGCTATCAGATCCAAAAAAGCAGACCCCCAAGACACCACAAGACCACGACGCCAGTCACAAGCTGTTGCAGCTGGGGAAGTGAACCAATGTGGAACAACCGAATCAAGGTACTCGCACAACTTGGTGCATCATACCGCCTGTTGGTGTCACAGGTACACCCTCTGTGGATCCAGGCATGTCTCCCTTGCAGCGGAAAGGAAAAAAGGCAGATTCTTCCTGTGCAACGCAGGGGGATCAGCCAGGGGGAGGCTTGCAGGATGCTGATGCCATGGACTACGATGGATGTGGAAGTGTTGGAAAGGTTGGTTCTCTAGTCTTGATCTATCTCATCTAGTTCAATCAATCATTCTGATTTTCGCTCTGCTAGAATCACTAGAACAGTGGCTTGTCGTTCTTCCCGATTGTCGCGAACATTTATCCAATCCAGATTTTTTGCTCTGCTGGCGGCCGCAAACTTCACTCAGTCGTGATATCCATAGTAACAACAACCGCATACAACTCACATCTTCCTGGGGAAATGATATGCTTTGTATCATGGCATAATATCATAGCACCCTACGCACCCTACAGCCATGGCATATGAACAGCTCCGAGGGCCTGGGCATATTGAACCGGAGACCACTGAACAAGTTCGCCGTGATGAGCAGAAACAGCAAGACCTGGGCACAGAGTGCCCCTGGTGAGGCACGATGATATGTGTTGACATGTATACTGTGGATCTAAATATTAATATGTGTATGTATATATAGATATAGATAGATAGATATTTAAATATATATATATATATACATATATATATATGCTTCAATAAAAAACACATATATTTATAAATATGTCATTGTATATGAATTACTGTATACTTCAGAGACCTTCAGAGTACGAGGGTCCTAGGGATGGTTTCTCAATGGGGCCGGAGGTCTTCAGGGAAGGCCAGGAGCGGATTTCGGCACCACACGCGGGTAGTGCTGGCCCAGCTGCACGTCTGAATCCAATTCATCAACGAAATAGTTGTTTTTGGGTAATAATTGCTTAATAGTCTTAATAGTCATTCGTTACTAGGTTTTTAGTGTGTTTTTTGTGAGTGGAATTGTTGGTAATGGCCCAAAAACGCGGTATTAGGCCAATAATTAGGAGTATTTTGACCAGCTCTGTTCAGGGCGAAGAATTGGCTAATCATGATTACATGGTTGAGAATGGTTGTAGAAGTGTGCTCAAATGTTGTGTGATCGTGTCAACTGACACATTGACACAGCACACAAATCAGAGGTAATATGAAAAAAGCAGGGTTGGATAGGCAGAAGGGCACAACAACATATCTATCATACATAAGCAGGTGCCTAAAAGTAGATGCTTCAAGGGCCTTGGTGATAGCTCTTTTGAAGAGCAAACCAAAGTGGAAAGGCAGTTGGCTCAGTGCTTCTCTTCAAAGTCTATACGTTTCTGCAGATACGCAATCATCGCACAGGCTTGGACAAATGCTTGTTTACACATGTGTATATGTATGATATGCATATACCAACATCAAGACACACAACCATGGCCTGGACATCAAAATTGACCGTGTGCCGTTCAAAATAATCAAGCTGGTGGGTTGTTCAGTAGCATGGCCCACATGCATAGCCGCATCACACGTTCCCATATGTCTGCAGATGTACCTAGGTAACCCAGGGTAACCATAGCCGTGAACTATAATCTAACATAATGTTAGATTATGCACGCATCCCGTAACCATAATCTCTCACATAGCCGTGAATGTGTGGTAGATCCAGCCGGTGGTAAGCACCAGGTTCACCATAGCTGGTGACCATCATGGGGGTGTTGACAGCCATATCTCCTACGAATCGCTTGGGGACGGGCAGCAAGACAAGTTGGTTGGTACGGGAGCCCAGGCCATACCCGCCATGACAGGAGTGGAGGATGACATTGCCTTCCTGGGCATGCTCGTGTGGACCACGAGGGGTCAGCAACTGCCGGGATTATGACAGTGACTATGGCTGATTTAAGCACTGTCATAAAATAGTTAATCAAATTATGGTTACTGTTGCTGTCTATGGTTGATTCAAATATTAATCTCAGCATCATCAAATAGTTCCTTAAAATTCATGGCTCAGAAATGATAGTTATGGTGTGATATGCAGTACTGATAATTTGATTGAAGCATTACTGAACCACCGCAAATCAAATTATGGTTCAGTATCATCAAGAGGTCATCTTTGAGTGTTTTGCGTTTTCATTTTCACTGATTGCTACCACTGTCATAAGAACAATAAGTACGAATGCAAAACCAACAGCACCTATGAAACAACCATTGATAACGAAGCAAGTGTTGGCATTCTTGTGATCATTGGTTCCTTGATATTCAACCAGAATGCCAAGTGCATAATTCATCAAGGATCGCTATTGTTTGTTTGGTCCTCCCCCCGCTTAAGAATAAACATATCACAACATCAAACCACACGGGGACGGATGAGATCCAACGGAAAGAATCTGGTTTGTGGTTTCAATCTAAGCCCTTTGAAAAGTATTACAATAGTCAACCAACCATTTGTCAATAATTATCAGGGAAAAGGAAAAACGGTTAAAACCACCAACTAGGAATGGTTCATACACTCTAAGAATCTCAGTGAACTGCAGGTGGTGGCAATCCTTCCATTGCATCACCCAATATAGCTCCCTCATCTAGGGGTGAGAATTTCTGCGTGGGTGGTTGGGTATCCAAGGCCATCCCCACGAATCACAATGCGGTGATGGTGCTATGGGGATGGTCTCGGTAAATCATCCCATGCAACGAGGGTCCAAGCGGCTGGCAACGAGCCCAATGTCCCTCAAGCCAACAACCGTCCATCAAGCCTTCGGTTGGTTGCAATGTGTCCAACCATCCAACAGAAGGATAGGTGAACATCCCAAGAATTCATTTGGGGGATGTTCATCAAGGGCACTAGGGTTTTGACCAGGACCATAGAGTCAGATAACGGGAAATCCAATCAATAAACAAAGGGTAAACCTTACCATAAGTAGCAGGTGATTTACCTCCAAGTATGCCTGGTCTAAATCTGGAGGGAATCACCTTCTACTTATGGTAATGCTTGGTCCGAGTATCCCGCTGATCTCCCCCGGTATCCTTCTTTGATTGTTCACAAATTGGGGTACCAGCTGAGCTGACATCCGTGACTTGATACAAATCAATGACTACACGAGACAGCGGCATTGGACTCTTGGGATCTGGTCAACCAGTTGATGCCCTGGTAACTCCAACGGGCTGCCCCATTAGAAGGCTATAGGGAGCTCCAAATCGCTCCCTCCTCACCAACAGCCAGATATGGGTACTGCGTGGATTCACACAAATAAACAGTTGTGGATTAGATGAGGTGATCACAACATCCATCAAATTGGACGTTCCAAATACATAGGAAAAGCAAACATTTGACCTGCCAATGACAATTCTTCCTGCTTACCACTTGCCAATATAGTCGTACTGTACTACTTTGATGATCCCACTCAACAACTGCTTAATAACTTCTAGTGACTACATTTTTTGTGGATTAAGCTGATACCATTCATAAATGGCTACTAGCCAACTACTACCTAGAAACTGGCTAACTTTATACCATCTACACTACTTATATCTACTTGTAACCATGGTTACTGATAAGGATTATCAGGAACTACTACCATGGTAAAGTTCACAACTGGCACATTGCAGGATGAGAAGTATACTACCAGGATTAAGTTCCCTAGTAACAACCATATGGCTTGTAAGATGATAACTACCATGGCAAAATAGCTTAATAACAACTTGCTTATGACCATCGCAGGATCATCATTTCGGAGATGCTCCTGGCCTGCCCCGCTCGGAAGCACGTTCAGGACGTTCAGCAGCCGACATGGACGGTCCTGACGTTGGCCACAGAAGCGCCGTTGACGCATCGAAATCGTGCACGGAGGAACAGAAATGGTGAATAGTTCATGAAAAACTGATAGTTCTGGTAGTTCACTATATATTGAGTAATTAGATGTAATTAGAAATACTCCTATAATGGCTTTGCCATAAGTTAGAAATAACTGATAGACAAATGAAAAGTTTCCCGACAAGTGCGGTCATAAGTTTCCAATCATGTGGTTGTACTACTTCCGACATGGCTGGTTTCGGCACTGACACTTTGAGGATAGCTGAGGCCCCGATGCCCATGGTACATCATCTTACAGTGGGAGGATCATCCAAGGACCCAAAAATTAATAGCAGTTGTGATATTCACAAGTTACTTCACCAAATTTCATCAATATGTGTGATGATATTATCACTATGTGATATTCCATTGCCTTCAGCAAAATTGTCGCTTTGCCTTCGCCACGAAGCAATGACGTAGTTGACGTCATAAAACAAACCACCATTGCCTTGAGAATTGTAGCTCCAAGGTGGGCCCCTACCACTCACCGTTCAGGCTATGCCAACAACCCAAGTGTCATCAGGACCGCATTGTACCCCCAGGTGGCCAGAGAAAAAAATAGCCGACCAGGACAGCCATGCCGTGCCATGCCATGCCGTGCCATGCCGTGTCCAACTCTAATCTTGTCCTCTCGGAGTGGGAGGCTGTGAGCCAGTGATGGTCGGCGGTGCCTGACACACAGCCACAGGAGTAACAAGAACAACAACAACAACAACAACAACAACAACAACAACAACAACAACAACAACAACAACAACAACACAGACAAGGCTGAAAACCACATAGGACAGTTGCACCCAAGTGTCCAGCTGCCTTGGTATTGCAGGAAGTCAGGAACGTTTCTCCCCATTCTGATCAACCCCCCAAAACACGAGACCCTAAAAGAACATCTGGGGCAAGCCCTTGTATGCCAAACAAAATCGTTGATTTCTGTGCAGCTCAATCCTTCAATTTCCACTTTTGGACCCGAATGATGGCTCCTTAGTGGCTCCAATGAATCTGGGGGGAGGAATGATGAACACAAGTCCCATGCTCACCAACTGTGACGGAAATGCCAGGTCCCTATCTCCAGGTTCTCAAGCGGCGCTACAGAGCAGACCCAAGATCGAACGAAGAAAAAAAACCGAATCGGACATTTATATCAAAGATGTTTGTAAACATATAGATGAAATGAAACATGTACATATCTACATATGTATATACTGTATGTATACATAGATTTCTTCATCCTTGTAGTGCCGCAATGACATACAAACTGTGCATCAGTGTTTCCATCATGACCCATGCTCCACCTTGCAGTCGAAGTCCACGCAGGTGCCCACCTCAGGCTGACAATGGTCATGGTTGCGATGGTTCTTGTCAGTTGATACGTAGTGATTTGTAATGTTCTAGACTTGTTCAATTTCCGTGAGAAGGGAATGGCAAGTAGATGGTTTAAAAAAATATAGGTTTGCTAGTGGATTATAATGGTCAACTGGTGGTTTTTAGAAGGGGTTTAAAGGGGGTAGAATTCTACGGTAGAAGCATTAATAACGGTTGGTAGTGGAGGATTGTAATGGATTATAGTGGTGGATAATAGGGGGTAACAACCAAACATGATTATACCTCTTAACCAACTACTAGTTGACGAACATGCCGTAGTTTCTCAAGCCACGGGGGGGCCCATAGCTATGGTTGGTCTATCACAATGAAGGAACGATATGAAGGATGATTGGGGAGTACCCACATTTTAAGAAACCACCATATGGCTTGTTGATGGTCAAACATGTTTGATTTTGGATAATAATGACCATACGTCAAATCATAAAAACATTCAATCGTATACATTTATATTGCACTGTGATGTATCGCAACATAATTTCATGTATGTCATGTATGTCCGTATACTGCGAACGAGTTGTGATGTACTTACGTGTATTATGCACATAACATAACAATTAATGTGATGGAAACGGACTGTACACATGTCCGAATGTACACATGTAAAGATTTTATGATGCATATGAATTTACAATTTGTGTGTCCATGATGTCTATGCCAAAAGATCATCCGTCACTATTTAATCCGATCCTTTTAAGGCTACGAACTTTGTCGAGCGTAGTAAGCTGGGTGTGCTCAAGAACCACTGCAGCACCCCATGGGACTCCCTGCTCTTCGACAAATGAAACACCACCGTGTTCGGCAGGTGTCATGGTAGATCTGGCGTGGCTTGGCGGTGCCCGACAACGATTCTGCGATCACGAAGAAAGCAACGGGTGCACCATCAAACGCGGTAGCCACAGGAAAACCATCAAAATCACCCAATTTGAACAAATCATAGTCATGGAGCAATATGGTCCCTACGGAAAGTTGGGGCAACAGCCTTGATCACAGCCACCACCCCCGCTGCCAGTCGCAAAAACACAACACCACCAACATGGACAACAAGTGCCAACGCTACCGCCACCACAACAACGACCAACAAACACAACAGCAAACTGCGAACACCAAACATCATTCACAACAAAAACATAATTACGACAACAACAGCAACAGCAACAACAGCAACAGCAACAGCGGCAACAACAACAACAACAACAACGACCTCACGGGCGGGTAGAGAGTCGTGTGTCGCAAATTCAAGCGGCAAACCTTCCACAGGTTTTGGCCTTCAAATCGTAAATTTGTTGGTTTTCACAACCTGTGTTGTTTTTTGTTTGCATTGCATGATTTGGGGTTGTTGGGTTCTGTGACATGAGAATATGTTTGGCGTTTCAAGCTTTTGGTCTGCTTAGGACTAACAAAACACAAACGGACAAAAACATTCTGTTCAGTAAATGAATAAATAGATGACCAAACGCATTACTGTCTTGACCCTCGGGTTTTGTTTTGATGTAATACGTGGCGATGCAATAAAAATCAAAACGCCCTCGCAGCCATGCAGTATCGGCCGCGTGGCAGCAGCGGGGCGGGAAAATTTCGAATGAACAATTCTTATCACTTCCTACCAAATGATTTTCACATAGATTACTCACCGTAATGCCACATAATGTCATTTAGTAAAACAAATTGTAGTAGGTTTGCAATAAATACGAACCAACACTTCATTTCATGACAAATAATTTCTGGTCAGCCTATCTGTGTCATGTCAGCATTTGCTTTCTCACGACCTTTTGCATCCGGCTCTTGCAATGCAATCGCACGCCTCCATGTCACCTAACCAAATGTCACGCCACCCAATCTTCTTTCCTGCTATGTCCAACTATGAATCGCCAAGTTGAATGCCGCCCCTGGATGCGACGCCTTTTCCCCGTGAGCATTTAAAACAACAAAACTACAACCCTGGCAATGTTTGACAAACATTATCATTTGTTGTTTTGTGTTTTCATCTTTCGTCGGTTGTTCGAATTGTTTTCAACCATTTTTTGTTGGCGTTTTTCCCAAAACACGTGTGCGGAAAATAGATACCGCTGTGTTCTCAAGAAAAATTTGTTGTAGTATTATTTTCTGATGCGTTGTTATTTTTGTTGATTTTGTCATAGTTTGGCTTATTCTATTGTCAAATGTTTTTCCGACATCCGCCACAACATAGGCAATCACCAACAGAAATTGAACAACTACTGGAAGAAACAAAATACTATCGACATTGCTGTTTTGAATGTGATGCGGAACCAGGGTGGGCCTTTGCTGGGATATGTGCTGCTTAAATCGGCTTAGGCACAATGATTTCTTGCGCCTAGAGCTAATTTGTTTTTGCTCATGTTAGATTACGTTGGGGCATTGCTGGGGTATGCACGGTTTAGGTATACTTAACTTGCTGTGCCAAGGATTCGGCATCTTCGACTTGCTGCGCCTACATTGCATGGTCGGGCCCATATTGGACCAAATACGTACCCAATTATGGGGTCATAAAATCTTATTTGTGAAGCCAAACGGCCTCACAATTTTATAGCGTGCATCCACCTATAATCCCATTAGCCTTGCGTATGTGATGCGGAACCGGGATGGGTGTCTTTCTAAAGTGTCTTGCAAGAGTGTTCTACAAGAGTATCCTGCAAGAGTGTCTCATAAGAGTCCCATGGCAAGAGTACCTTCTGGAAATGTCTTACAAGAGAATCCCGCAAGTTAGTCGTGAAGAGCCTCTTGGAAGGCTGACTTGGTGAAGGGTTAATTTTATTTAGTGTTTATTGGCGGAACAATAAGCAAAAACACCAAATAAGAGTTTTGAGGTATAATGTCCACTAGTTCATGGATAATTTACCACTAATTTATGGACAAGTACCCCTTAATATATGGACAGGTTCCGATTAATTTATGGATAAGTTCCCACTAGTTTATGGACAAGTACCACTCTATAATTTATGGACAAGTCCCCACTAATTTGTGGACATAATCTATCACTATTTATCAGAAAGTATCCGTCACCTTCAACCCGAATTGTTTCACCCCATGACCTGTTCAGAAGGGACGTCTTCAGCGACGTCCATTTATCTTTCACATGTTCTTTTAAATGATCACTTCTTACCCTGCTTAGTCTTGGCTGGCGGGTCGAAGACCGGTGGGCTTCGCAGCGCCCGGTTCTCAATATCCAATAAATAGTCCCGATATTTACTCATGAAGGAGTTATGTTTCCACTGCGTCCATTTGAGGTCGCCGCGGACGCAACTCCGCCAGGTTTCTTTCACCTTATCAGGGACGTTTCGGTTCTTGAAACTAGTACCACGTTCTTTGACCAGATCAGATAACTCCTTCTCTGTTGGCTTGGTTCTTCTACTGGGACGAGGCTTGGCACACAATTTGCGCCGCTGATCGTGATCCATGGCCATAAACTCTGACGCGCACATCCTCTGCGTCTGAAATTCTCCATTTCTATTTCCACATCCTGAACAAACTTCCTCCAGGTTGCTCATGCGAGTGTAGCAATTCGTACACTCGCTGTACTGGAGGTTGTGGCATTGGCGCTCCCACTCCATGAGAGTTTCATCGATGGTGGTCATCGCTGGTTAAACGGGAAAATCGGGGAAATCGGGAGAAATTCTGAGCAAGAAAAGCTTGGTTCATAAAAATCATTCATCCCTCCAGCATCTGGTGCACATTAGCTTCTCAAAGGCATATTCCGAAGTGTTCTGTTGTGATTCATCCCTCTACGGGTTCATCCTTCCAAGTGTGTTAGCCATGATCTGGCGGACATTAGCTTCTCAAAGGCATATTCCGAAGTGTTCTGTTGTGATTCATCCCTCTACGGGTTCATCCTTCCAAGTGTGTTAGCCATGATCTGGCGGACATTAGCTTCTCAAAGGCATATTCCGAAGTGTTCTGTTGTGATTCATCCCTCTACGGGTTCATCCTTCCAAGTGTGTTAGCCATGATCTGGCGGACATTAGCTTCTCAAAGGCATATTCCGAAGTGTTCTGTTGTGATTCATCCCTCTACGGGTTCATCCTTCCAAGTGTGTTAGCCATGATCTGGCGGACATTAGCTTCTCAAAGGCATATTCCGAAGTGTTCTGTTGTGATTCATCCCTCTACGGGTTCTCGTCCAGAGCTTTTTACGAGTGCTATTGGGTTTTCTAAAACACTTTTGAATTGATATTTCTAGCGTATGATTTTCTAAACGTTGAAAGGTGTTAATTGGAGGGTTTGGTGATTTTATTTTCGTGCGCGCCTAAGCTAAATATGTAAAACTAGAAAAATATATACACACATGTCAAATGGGCTGTCAGCACATTTGTCCGGTATGATGTTGAAGATCCATCCATAGCCCTGGTGACATGTGTGCGCAACCTGTTTCAAGAACCAAGAACGCTGGCGCTTCAAAACCCAGGCGCCCAGAGCTCAGTAAACACTGGCTGGAACACAATGAATGTCGCCGGTATAGCCTTGTCGAAAAACCAAAGAAATAAAATCCAAGAACACAAAAAAAATCAAAAACGTGTCAGGACGGAAACAATTGCATTGAGAAGAACTCGCCAACTGAATCCAAGCTACTTCCCCCTGAATTTGAAAGACACCTGGCGCTGGCCGTGGTCGAGCTTCGGGTTCAGGTTCCGGGGTCTCCTCTGTGACTGCCTGCTTTGTGGAGACGTTTACCCGTGGAGTGATCCTGACCTTGCTGTTCGTGACGTCGGAGCTCTCAACCAGCAGCGCGTCCGGTCAGGTGGAGTTGACTGCGTCGAGTTCATGGTTAATGCTCGAAAGCAATGCCGGAATCATGGTGCTTGGGGAGATTAGATCCACCTTTCGTGCAAGTAGGTCATGGAATGACCTTCCAACATCCCAGCGCCAATGGTGCAATGAGTAGGACAGGGGCTGGGTTGGCAAAGGCTTTCGCTTTTGACTTCAGGGCACTGGCGCGTCGCTATCCAAAAGAATAGAAGTCTTGAAATGCAGCTAAATACACGCAGAACGCGTACAAGCAAACAGGTGGGGACTGCATTTCATGCTGAGCAGTGTGAACAAGTGCTGTCAAGCTGGGCAAGCAGACTGCGCAGAACTCGGTATTTCTCACCGAATTCTTGCTCACGATGTAGCAATCGTAGGCTCGATTGGGAAACTCCCGTGAGTAGAGGAGCCAGCCCCCTGGCCTCAGGACACCACGGCAAGGCATTCAAACAGCTCCTCGCTGCGTCAAGGACAGCCAGCTCAGCAAGCTGGCTCCAAACAGCTCCAACTGCGTCTGAAGAAATGGAAAAGCGAGTTGCTGGAAGGTGTTGAGCTGACCATAGGACGACCTGACAGCTCTGAACTGCCTCAGGTCGCCCTGTTTGAGCTGTGCCTGGGAACGGGAAAGAGACCATACGACCACCTGTTGGACCTCACCACATGGCGATTTCGCGAGCGAAAATAAATTTCAAAAACTTATCATAACATCAAAGCTGGTTTTCAAAATTGCCAGAACCTGGACATAGTTTACCGGTTCCATGTATATATTCGCTAGGTACACTGCGTGCAAAGGTACCCTAATTGTGGCCTGAAAAGTGTGTTAGGGTGGCCTTCTTTTTGAGAAGTGCGAAGCCGACGCTTTCGAAAGCGAAGGGTGTATATGCAAAGTGGTACATGCACCAAAAGTCCTGCCAAGGAAAACTGTTCATACTCACAAGGCCATATACCCGCCCGTGACGAACGGTAATAACAAGGAAAACTTAGCACAAGAAGAACAGCATCAAGCAAATGCTGATTTGATACGAGCAACCGTAACCAACGCTTGTTCACTGCGATCATGACCCGTTGCACTGATGTGTTTGTAGGTAGTCGTATGAGCTTAGTGTCTTCCACAGATTGATCCTGTTTGCTCTTTCCCAGCCTGCATAAATGCAGATTCAAAATCCCATCATAGTGGGTCACACGACACACCGGCATCAAACCATACGTCATGGAATGTACCGCCAAAACGCATGAAACGTACAGCAACAAGACACTTAGCATATGAGTCACATGATGGGTTGTTGAAAAACCCAAGTAAAAACGGCCTCCCTGCAACAACAGCGGCCAACTCTCAGCAACCAGCAACTCCTATAAGTGAACCTACAGTACCTCTGTGTGTAGCTTAAGCGACTCTGACTATTCCTGTACAACATTGAGCCCGGAAGAAAGCCCTGGCTCAGTACAAAATCTAAACACATTTTACGGTAGAGAGGGGTGGGGGCGTGGATTCATCACCTCTCTTCAGCCCAGCGCAGTGGCGCGCACCATGTTGCAGCCACCACTGTGCTCCACCATCACCTGATTGCGAGACAAGCGGGCTTCCAAGCTGTACTTGGCTGGTTGGGTGGGTGGTTGGATGGCTACGGGTACCTTTGGGTGGTTCCCATTGAGAGGCAGCAGGCTTCCGGGATCTTCCACGTAATTTACCACGGCATTTTGGGAAACTTCGGTGAAGTTCGTGACGATTTGCAGTGGATCACCTTCCTTCCCTACCGTGGAGTCCAATGGAGTGCATGAAAAGAGAGTCCAGGTAAGTCAACCAGCATCAACCAGCTGTCCATGATCCTTTCTCGTCCATATCCAAGGTCCACTGGGATCCAACAGATAGCTCCTGAAAAAAATCCTGAATTACAACAGGACAGGCTTGTCATAGCGGCATTCAAATCCAAAGCACTGCGCTCCGAAGTACCAGTGAAACAGAAACGTTCTGAATCAAGAAATCCACATATCTAAATTTCTCAACCAATACGCATCATTACTCACCGTACTTGGCGTGATTTCACCAATATTGACGAACAAAACCAACCTCATCGACTACTATTCACCGTAATTGTTGATGGCTTTGTATTGCTCAGTTCAGAAACTGCATCAACCCAGCACCAAAATCATTGGAGTTGAACTCCCGTCATGACCTCAGCCCGCCCAAAGATTTGCGTTGCTTCATGGATGCTTTGGGCTCAAGCTTCTAGAAACCCCGGAGCCAACCACGGCAATAACTTGTCTGTTCATAATGCGGGCATCCCAAACCCATGCTTCCCCTGGGCAAAAAGTAAGTGCAGCAAACAGCTGGAGCAGTGTCCAAAGCCTCCATGGACTAAGGAATTAGAACCCTAAATCCCGCGAAGTAATCAACCAGTTTCTTGGGAGAGGGCAACGGGTAACCCTTGCGACTCGTAACCAGTGCCCCCCGCACAACGACCAGCCCTGGGCATTCCGACTCCACATTGGGGACACGGTCTGAAGCGTGGCGCAGCCAACTGGGCGGTGCACAGAGGTCCCAGCCACCTTACCGGTCCCCGGTCGCCTTGCCGCTGAAGCGGCTATGAACTGACAAGGATAGCATCCGCCCATTCAGTGCTTTACACCCGGCACTAAGACAATTAGGCACCGTGGTTCAGCGGGGGATTCTGATCTTGCTGGCTTTTAGATCCCTTGCGAAAAGTCTAACTTTTTGTGGTTAATGTCAACCTAGCTATAACAATCCCCCCTAAATAAAGTACGCCCACTGGCCGGTTTGCAATAACAACCCCCCGTATATAAAGTACGCCCAAAATTTTGGGGCAACCAAATTTGGTGGAAAAATATCTTGAGCCCTGTCCTATTTTTTTGAAATTATCTTTAAGAATTAGGCTATTCATTTAGCAATACTAAACTCATGATCCAGATGTTGGATGTCTGAAAAAGATCTCACCCCTCAATTGATTAATTCCTAATTCAAAACCCTATCCGGGAATTAAAAAAATGAATCTCACAAAGGGGGTAGGCTTGAAGCCTGAGACCCTCTAAAAAAAATGTTTGTTTCAACCCCCCTAAATAAAGTATCTTCGTCTGAGGGTCTCTAATGTTTGGAAATTATCTTTAACAATTAGGCTATTCATTTAGCAATACTAAACTCATGATCCAGATTCCAGATGTTGGATGATTTCTGGTTTTATTTATCTTAAACAATTAGGCAATTCATTTAGCAATACTAAACCCCTGATCCAAATGCTGGATGATGTTTGGTTTCAATCATCCTTAACAATTAGCCAATTCATTTAGAAATACTAAATTCATGATTCACATGTTGAAGATTTCTGGTTTTATTTATGTTTAACAATTAGCGAATTCATTTAGCAATACTAAAATCTCTTCTGGAATTTGTCAATTTAAAAACAATCGGATCCCCCTGAATTACTTTTTATAGAAAGTTATTTATAGGGAAAGCAAAGAAGTTTACAGGCAAACATTACATGGTAAATCAATCCAACCCCAAAAAAACTAAAAAGCTAAGGTTCTAACTAAAACCCACCCAGTTATAAAGGATGGTGGCATCATAACATCACCGCATGATATCCCATTATAATGATATCGCTTCTTTTGCCGATACAACACATGAGGCGCACTTGAGACGATAAAAAATTTTTGTGTGTGTGTTGGGGAAATCGACATCAGTAACAGCACACATATCTACAATCTTCACCAAGAAGCTGGGACCCTTACGATCGTGTGAGCTGATTTTATCTAAACTCCCGGCTCCTCATTCTTTGTCCACCCTACCACTTCTCAAAATTGGGGCCCTGAACCATGAGTTCATGTTCAGTCACTTGAGCAGCGGTATGCAGCTGATACCCTAGAAAAGCATGGATAATGATCCTCCTATGAAAACCGGTCCCCCAGTTCATAGATGATCAAGTTCGGCGTAAGGATATGGCTGTGAGCACCTGCACCCATGGCTGTTCACATCCACATTTAAGGAACAGATTCGTCCAGCTACGGGCATCTGAACTGCCATGCTTGGTGGCATCATCCTGAGGATCGGTGCTTGGGACATACCTATCAAACCTAGCCATCAATGCAAACACCTACCACGCATGCGCTGGTGGTGTCCCTGCAGATTCATGCCCGGTGGTGAGTTGATGCTTCGCCAATGCTTCCAATAAAGGTGTAATGTCATCATTGACATGTAGTTACGTCCATCAATGACACTGGAGAATTGCAACCACATATTGGTGGGTTCCAGCGCCGGAAGCCTTGAACTTTGATGTTGGGATTCTCCTGCAATGATCAAGTGCACAAAAGCAAGGCTATCCATGTTTTTCCAGCAATAGCGATCAAACGACTCAGATTCATCTTCTTTGCGGTATTGAAAAACTACGTGATATACACATGCCTGTATGATTGTATGCACGTACGTGCATATGCACATGCACACATATGCACTGGTGCACATTAACTCCAAAGGCCAAACAGACATTCAGATCCTATGATCCTGGTTGGTTGGTGAAAACCTATGATCCTGGTTTTCACCAGACTTTCAAACCGGTCATCTTAGTGAAAATCCTGGCCCCAGCGGCGAACTTGGGCTCCCCGAACCAATCGACGCCTCGTGGTGGCTTGAAATTCTTGGCCTCGCGGGACCAAGCATAGCACCAAAACGGCACCCTGTGTGTGTGGAAGGCAGCAGGACATGCTGTTCCAGTGGACTTGATGGTATTTGGCTATGGGTCAATATCGACCAACCAATAACGGGGGATAATTTGGGATAATAACCAACAATAATAGGGAAAACAATGGTTAATGATAGGGGAACCAGGGGTACGGGGTTTTGACCCACTGCCATTTGATGGAACGGGAAATACTTAGCATTGGTTCATAGTGATTCATAGTGATTCACTCGAATCTATCAAGTCAACGCTGACAGGCAACAATGATTAATTACATTATATAACATTGATGGTTTCTTCATGGCTTACCTATGTGTGAATACATCCCTCTGGTTCTTACCAGTAATCATTCAAACACTTGATTCGATACAGGCAGCTTCTTGAACACATCCTCAATCATTCAGATGAACTAATTCCTGTAAAAAAAGATCCCAGCACTTGTCTTGCTGAGTCATTACAAGTGAACCAGAGATTCTTCAGAAACAGTGCCTGGAGTGAGCAGGGTGGATGGCAACCCAAAATGCCGCGGACCGACTTGGAGCTGGTTTTAGGACGGTAACAGCGCCACCGGTTGTGAATTCGTCCTGCTACAAAACCAACACCCGGCAAGCAAGTGGTGTCAAGCCGTGCACTTGCAACGTGATTGTTGTACTCATGTTGGTGGGATACTTGCGTACTGTATCTATGGCTTGTTGGTTTCGAATATACATTCAGTATCACATGTACATGTTACATATACGTTTGTCATCAAATTCAACCGCTGGCTTTTTGACACTGCTGACTTCCCAACAAATCCGTACTGCAGCCTTCGACACCAGGGACTTTGCAGCTGCCGGTTGAACGGAAACCCTCAAACAATGAGGGTCACTGTTTCTTGTTACTGGTCGTTATTCCCTTGTAGTCGCCATTAGTCAGGCACTACTTAAGCAATGATTGGCGATCAATTGAGCACCGATCAAAAGTTCCTGGACATCAATCAACTACTATCAATAAATCATTCATTCACATGAATCAGCAAGCAAAAATAATTCAGTATCAATTAACCATTAGTTGTACACGTTGATTAGTTAATCACGAACCAACCACAACTACCCATAACTTCACAATCAAATTAATTAACCATCAGTCAACCAAGTAGCAACCATCAGTGAACATAACTAACCATTAGACAATGATGAACCATCAGAATCAATAAATCATTGATTAACCATCAACTAATAATCTATTAACCTAGTTCATCTAACCACTCAATATAACCAATCAACCATCAGAATCAACCATCAGTGTCTCGTAACCATTAATTAACAGTCAGAATCAACCATTCATCATCAATGTCTACATCCCACCTCTCCCCTCCCACCTCGAGGGATGTGAGTCACCTCCTCCTGACCATGACAGCCGTTTTTTTCGCACCGCCGCTGTGGTGTCCCCATGGATCTGTGTTCGAAGGTGAGCTTGTAATGAGTGAAGGGTTCATTGATGATTGATCGATGTTTAACCAGTTGTTACTTGTTCTCGAATCTGATGTTTGATCAGTGTTTAACTAGTCGTCACTTGTTCTGGTGGTCATTAACAATCTATCTAGTTGATCCATCTATCGATACTGTATTTAACAAGTAGTCAAAATGATATTTTGGTGGGCAAGTGGGTGTTGCCTATGTTCGCAGATCGGCTCATAGGCTTTACCACCGGCCTGGACATTGACTAGGTTTGACTAGGCCGGCACCTTTGAATACATGACATATGTTATGTGCTGACCATTCCTAAATATTATTCACCCTCTGGTAAACTAACTTGATCATAGAAAATCACCATTGTTCATGGGAATCTTTGGGAAATCAGCTGCACATGATGGCTTTTCCATTGCCATGTTAGTTTACCAGAGGGTAGCATTTACAGATAAACCAAAATACAATTTCAAAGGGCATTAGATGTGCTCTTGGACTTGTCCCTGCTGCTAAACATCCTGAAATGCGTTAGATTGCCCGCATGGCAGCATCCATTGGTGGGGCCAGGGTGGTCACCAGCAGGGTGGTCACCAGCGATGATTCAACGTTGGTAACGGTGCAAGCATGGTTCGTTGTGGTTGGCTGGTCAACCGTTATCATATGCATGCGGGAACCAGCCAACTATGTATAGAATCTTTCTTAGCCAATCTTAGCCATCTTACCACGATACCAGGGTGAACTCTTGCTGGCTATGGTTGGTGTGTAAACCTTTATCAACTCTTCATAATCACTTGTTAAGTGATTGGTGGTCAACTACCAGGATGATTCTCCCCTTATCGTTAACCAGTTATTAACCACCAACCAGTTATCAACTGGTTTATAATGTTGTTATTCACGAGTTATCAACCACTTATCAACCACTTATCAACCACCTTACCTTGTTAACAATGGCACTTGGCCTGCTGTACAACGTCCCCCCCTCCAATCAGCTACAAGTACCGCAGCTGCCGGCCCCCCCGAAGTCCCTCCGCCTGCTCCAAGTCCCAGCACCGGTGCCCGGCGCTCCTGGCGAGTTTTTAGGTGCAAGGCCTCCATCAGCAGTTGCTGGGTATACCTGGATTAATTATCTAAGGTATCCTCCATATCAGCATCATGGCTTCAGCTTTTCAGCATCTCGAATTATTCTGTTGTCGTTTTTACGTTTTTGAATTGTGAGGCGTCTTCTATTTAGCTTTTTTTGCCTCCATCAGCATCTTGATTCGTTTTGTATGTTTTTGAATGGTGATTTTTCTTCAAGCGCCATGCTTGTTCTTGGTTTTAGATGTTCTTAGTTGTCTGTGCCTCAAGTGTTCAGGTAACGCACTTGTTCCGACACTTCAAGAGTGGCTGGATTGGAACCAACGGCCAGTCACCTTGGGCTGGGTGTATCCGTAGAGCCCCTTACCATGCCCAAAATTGATCGTATTTTTCAAGGGGAAGCACCAAGTATAGTAGGTGCAAGGCATTAGAGAAGTCCACAATGGAAATACAGGAAGCCCACCACCCAGATCGACAATTCAATCATCAGTTGGAATCCGGCAACTGCGAGGATTTGATCATGCAGGGAGTTGAATCGATCTTGCCCAATTCTAGAGAACTATTATATATAATGATTAATAGACGGGGATAATTTCCAACAATAATGGCTAACCTTAATGGATCACTGGTTTATGATTTCTGATGATTGATGAACGCACGGAGTCTTGGTGGTCGTCAACATCTTTCCAAAGCCGATGAAGCGGCTTGGATGGCGGCCAGGCTGAGGTGCACCCCAGTGGCGGCTCGAACTATCCACCAGGTTCATCAAGGTTCCATCAATTTTGACTTCCACACAAGAAAGCGACCACCCAACAACCAAACGACCAACCAAACGACCAAGCAAACAACCAGCAACCAAAACAAAGCAAATGAACCAAGAAAGCAACACACAAACAGAAAATAAAGAAACACAGAAAGAAAGGAACATAAAGGAACCATGGTGATACTCCCCGCACAAGCCCTTACATCCCCAAGTCAACTGACTTTGGAGGCTGCATGTATGAACAAAGACAGACATGACCAACCAGCCCACCCCGGCTCCATGGAACACCGCACACCGTTCGGCCACAGTGCCGCGCACCACAGCAGTTGCAACTGCTAGGTGCTGGCCTCAGGCGGTTGATGACCAAGCGACCCACCAGGCAAAGCACCATCAGGACTAGTACTAAGTGATGTAATATATGTTTTGGTCACCTGACAACCATAGTGATAACCTTTTGATGTAAGTGGTCACTAGGGCTGGCCTCATAGTCAACCGTTATGCATATAGTTAGGTGATCTTAATGGCTGATGAGGACTAGTACAAAACTAAGCATTAGTTGGTTTTAAATTCCAGTATTGGTTCAGGCTGTTCAAAGATGGTTCGTAAGAACTACTTACTATTTCAGCTGAATCATATGATGGATATGATGATATGACGGTCAGAACTATTGATAGACAACCTTCAATCACTTGCTGTCAGGAATACAAAAAATAGTAATGGTTGGACTTTGGGTATGTGACCTGATGATATGCAACCAACAAACCTTGGTATCAAGTATGTTGGTTGATGGTAGTTGAGAATCGTAATATACCCAAATTACCACCTGCAACAAGAACATCTAAAAACGATGATTGATATCTTGCCTTTGGGTGGGTTTGGCTGGAAGTTGTCTGGCTAGTTGGTTCTTGGTAGTTATAGCCGATTATAGCGCTATCACAGTCAACATGCGCTGGTCACGAATGAAGATAGATTGGTTTGTTGTTCCACGCAGGCTTTGCCCGTGTGTGGTTGTCAAAACCTTGCGCCCCTGGTGAGGATTCAAAGCAACCCCCGGTGCTCAACAACTGCTGCGGGTCTGGCACCAGTCAACACAACTTGTCACCGGCCCTGTGCCAGTAAGGACGGATGATCCCGAACATGTATCAAACATGACCGACGACCAAGTTCAAGGGTCTTTGCCCTTACTTAGTTGGTGGTCTATTGTGCACAGTTTTCATTCATTATTGAAACCTGCCCCCCCCAAAAAAAAGGTTTCAGCAATCATAAATCAATCTATATAGTTTGGGTTGATGGCCCTGCGGCTTACGTGCATTTGAGTGATTGGCATCATGTGAGCAGTGTTGTAGGCCACAGAATCAAACAGCTATCAAGCAGGTAATCATCCAGCTCGTCAACCTCCCTATATTTCATGGTCGATGGTTTCATGGTGGATCCCTTATGTGGCTGTGGGTCAAAACCCCGTACCCCTGGTTCCCCTATCATGAACCATTATTTCCCTTATTATTGTTGGTCACTGTCCCCCATTATACGGCAAAACAGGGGTTGGCCTACAAAAGGTTTTTCAAGAGCTGGATCGCCCCTTCGGTGCTAAACTAATAGCTGGATCCGTTCCGCTGGGAGCTCCCGCCTGCTCCCGCAAGCTGGTGCCACTCCGGGGCAGTCTGAAACCTGCCAGGTGGGTGGACTTGACAATGGTGGACCCGTTCGGAGCCCGCGTGTTTGGATGCGCTGACATTTGAACGATGAACGAAGCTTACATCACATTACACTCACATTCACATTCACATTTACATCAACATTGACATTCACATTTACAACAACATTGACATCAACATACATGTGTATATATATATATATACATAGTTCCACCCTCTCAAACAGTTGTCTTGATACTTATGTAGGCTGGGCAAAAAAAAAATTGGAAAGGCTCTCCACCACTCCTAGCGCAAGAGATCCTGGGCTGCCCGGGCACTGCATGGGACCCCTCCAGTCCGTCTCGCCTGTAGGCGGCGATCGTCGATTTGTAATGAGCTGATAATTACCATGTAATCCATTTATCTATATATGGTCATGTGTTTTTATATATAAATATATGTATGTATATACTTGTAGTTGATTGTAGCTGATCATGATATACTTGGCATATATGATGTGAAATACCATTTGTGCGGTTTACAATGGTTACTTCAACTGATATGTGACTATGTGTAGGGTTATTCCCATTGTCTTTTCAATTAATTGATCGTGACAGTTCTGAAACTTTATTACAAACAACCATGATCACAATTGCCAACTATGATCATTCTCTAGCATTATTTTGGTCAACGTTGTGATGTTAAAACATCATTGTGTAACCATCCTTCATCATTCATATCCATTCAGTTCGCATACGTTCATATCATCAATCATCATTAGTATCATCAATCATCATCATTCATCATTCACACCATTCATCACAATGAAACAGCGAGGCGTCACATCGTCCGCGGCTGGAACCATTCCCTTCGGCTGTGTAAATCATTCGTACGAAGATCTGAGAGCAATGTTTGATATGGAACGTACAAAAGTGTCTTTAGAGTATGCCATTTGTGGCCACATCCATGTTGTGATACATGTTTAGGGATGTTTAGGGATCAATGCACAACAGTGGAAAATAGCAGCGAAAAAGGCATTCTGACTCATAGGAGCATGGAGGGTAAGATAGATAGATAGATAGATAGATAGATAGATAGATAGATAGATAGATAAATAATGATAAATAGATAGATAGATAGATAGATAGATAGATAAATAGATAGGTAGGTAGGTAGGTAGGTAGGTAGATAGCCAGAAAGCTAGATAGATAGATAGATAAATAGATAGACAGACAGATAGACAGACAGAGAGATAAATAGATAGATAGATAGATAGATAGATAGATAGATAGATAAATAGATAGGTAGGTGGATAGATAGGCAGAAAGCTAGATAGCTAGATAGATAGATAGATAGACAGACAGACAGATAGACAGACAGAGAGATAAATAGATAGATAGATAGATAGATAGATAGATACATAGATAGATAGATAGATAGATAGAGACAGATATAGATGTAGATGTACGGCCAATGCCGACCTTTTGCCCGGAACGGCAACTTCTCGTCCCGGCATCTCGTCATCATCACCATCATCATCATCATCCATAACATCATGACTGGTGCACCTGATATCATCCATAACATCATGACTGGTGCACCTGATATCATCCATAACATCATCAGATGTAATGTCGTATTACAGCCAGGGGGGCTGGCGCAATTGACATCATTGGTAACATCATGATGGTTCATATCATATTACAGCCAGGGGGGGCTGGTGCATTTGATATCATCCATAACATCATGATGGTTCGCGAATATTACAGCTAGGGGGCCTGGTGCATTTGATATCATCCATAACATCATGATGGCTCATGTCATTTTACAGCCAGGGGATCTGGCGGATTTAAAAACATTGCTGGCATCACGTATATTTCAAATCACAGTACAGCCACAGGGCCTGGTTGGATTTGATACAATGACATGACCACTGTTCATGCCATTTTATCACTAATCGCAGGGGCCTGGACGTTTCCCGGGCTATCGCCTGCATATGTTGTTTTGCGAAAACATTGTAATCTGCGGGGATCGGTTGGCTTTCATGCATGTTTGTCGAACCATACATGTATATTTTTTGTAAGTGTGTCTGGGCAAAAGATAGGCGTTGCGCGTAGATGTAGATGTAGATATAAGAAAAATCAAGATGTATGTATGCATCTAGATGCGTCGAAGTCACATTGTGTCTTTTGCGTAGGTATAAGTAAATATATTTGTATACACAGATAGTGGATATACGCATATATGGACAGATGTATATAGATATGCTACATATATATCATGTATGTACACATTTACCCATTTATAGATACAATACGTAGGTATACACATCATCACATAATCATAAACAATAAACAACAATCAAAAATAATTTGTCAAACAATGTCAAAAATCTATGACCCTTTTTTGGGTGACCAGCACCATGTGTAGTTTCTGTCCTAGCAGGACCACACCCAACAAAGCCACCTCCGTCAGCTTTTCGTGGTAGACCTGAAGCTTTCACTAGCTCCGAAAGCCCCGCAGAAAGCTGTACTTTAACAACAGGTTTGCCATGGAAAAGTAGGTGGAAAACGGTTTTACCCCACAGAAAGTCATGTCAAGATTGGAAATTCTCTTATTCAAATGTTTTCTGCACACGTTGTTACTCGTCTTGGTGGGCGGGGAAGGGGGGTCGGTTGAGCATTTCAATGGGAGGCCTCTTAAGTGAGGTAAGTAACAGTTGACCAGGGGTCCAAGGCATTGCTATCACGGAACTACTATCTGGCTTGCAAAGGATGGTCATCATCACTGATAGGCCATCGATCATTTAGCGAATGATTTCTTGGGGACGATCCGGTTCAAGGAGAATCACCAACACTGGCATGTGTACAGGTGCTCCCAAATCATTCAATCATGGTTGGATTCTTCTTTATGATTCACAATCGAAATCCACATGTATAGACATACACGAAGGGGATTCCAACAAGTAGTGGTTGGTGGTTTCCCCTTTGAAAAATATCAGTCAACCAACCAACCAACCAGTTCTTAGTACAGCGGAAAATGAAACATGTTTTAGCCCGCCAACCAGAGGCTGATTTAAGCAGACCTTTCTAAGCCTCAGCAACTGTTCATTGCTGGTCCACGCTGCTGACCAGTCAGAAGCTGAGTTTTATAGCAAGCAGAAGGACGTTGAGGTGCTAAGGGGCTCTAAGCCAGGCTTATGTTCCGACGCACTTGGTCTGTGACCAAAATTTTGATGACATGCCAGTCATGGCTAGTCTTGATTGTATTAGAAAGCAATGCAAAAACCTGGAAGCTCATCCCTGGAAGATAGCTTCAACTCTATGAAATACCGATTATTTAGGGGCTCCGGATCGCTTTTCCAAACTGTAACCTGCTCTACCTCCGCTGGTGCTTGTACTGGCTCAATGCTCGAGAGATGACTGGCTTGATCAAAACGCTGGTCCCCCAATAACCACCTCCTAAGGGTCAAACGTGAGAGTCTCCGACCACCCCGATGGTCCCAAGACCAGAGAACAAAAAACAGTTCTTAAGGTTCTTTTGTAGCTTATAAACTGCAGGGTCAACTGTTTGGTAGCCCGCCAACGAACCCAAAACAGGTACCAACTTGAGAATTAACCACCAAAAACAGCCGTCCGACACCACAGAGTCTGCAGGGCTGACTCGGTCTCCGCGCGTATTCGCCGGTGCCCATGGCACCACACACCACGATGGCTGGGATGGGTGTGTTGTCGTAAGGACATCTGCCACCCCACCTGCGGCTTCACGCTGACAGGTACGAAGGAGCGTCCTGATTGTCATGGTCAAATGACACATATGGTGATTTCTCAAAACAGGGGCCCCCGAAATCATTCAGTATATTAGCAATTGACTACGGTAACTATAAGACTATAAGTAATAAACCATTCATTTTTGGGGTTCCCTAGTTCGAGAAACCCCCATGATATGGCTGTGAGTCCAAACCCTGTACCCCTGGTTCCCCCATCATTAACCATTGTTTTCCCTATTATTGTCGGTGGAAATCCCCCATTAGTTGGTTGGTTAACTGCTTGACCCACAGCCATATGCCGGTTGCATGTAGAAATCACGTCAGCACATTGTGCACACCAGCGCCTGATGGAGCCCAAGACGCATCGACGGCACAGGCTATGGTTGCACTCGTCGCCCAAGCGCCAGGGCGTTTCGAACTTCAGGAAGGGTTCCTCATCGCACAGCTTTAGTGAGTCGGGTCAAGTTGTTTAAAGGTCTTTCTGGAGATGTGGATTCCGGACTGATTTGTTTACAAGATAGTATGGATAAATCTTTTGTTGACTTATTTGTTTTGTGTAAAGAATGTCAAGAATAGAAGTTGGAAAAAAACATATGTTTTTCCAATGAATTACTGTTGCAGATATACTTCAGCAGCTTCGCACAGCCCAAATATTATGGGTCTGTAGTGGTGGAAAACCGCGTATCATCGTCATTATTGTTACGATGGACCATCGGTTCTCGTTGCATGGAGTACAGTAACTTCAAGGAAGTAGCTAGGGTCTTCCAATGAAGTAGGTGGAAATATAACAAGCAATCATTGCAGAATGGATCGTGAAAAACCTCGATCACGTCATCACTACAATGTGGCCCTCCCGGGTAGAAATTGGTTTAGATTTACCATTTTACAAGCTACAAGCTAGTGATATGTACAGAACTGGTAGTTACCACCCCTCGCGTTTTACTACCCGCTCTAAACAAACATCCTCCCCCACTTGCACGGAAAACTGTAGCATCTGATCCCAATGCCAAGAGTGATGCTACATGTCAAAAGTAGTATGTGGCTTGCAAACTGCAAGAAAAAAATGCAACATCACCTTCCACTCTTAAATCACCCTCCCTTTTTGTCCTGCAGTGTTTTTCCAATTGGCACTCCGATTCATGGTTGAATGATACGTGTGTTCTCGGGTTGGTTTTGTCTGACATTTCCAAAGGAATCTGGTCGGCAAACTGTGTGAAATTAATTTGTTTCATGCAAAATCCTAATGGCACTCCGCAGGTCACGCATTAGATCTCCACAAGATACGTGGCCGCACTCCCAGGAAGCGGCAGCCATATTGAACAACACACAAAACACCAACAACACCTGAACCAAAGGAAAGGGGGAAGTCAAAGGACTCAAATTTGGGGGAGTCAGCTGATATCTAACGAGATTCCTGAGATACTAACGAGGTCTAAGGGTACTCTGATGACAAGTCAAATCACGTCAAGTCAAGAGTCAAGTCAACTAGAGCTCTCTGGAAATTCAACCAGCTGAAAGCGTGTATGTGCCCCAGCAAATCTGATGCAACCAATATGTTGGAAACATACAGTACATCCCAAAAGTGTAGTGCGGCATTAAGAAAAGCTCTCAAAAAGATTAGTGGAAAGGAGCTTCGCATAGGATGTTTTTGCATAGGCACACCGTTTGTTCTTTCAGGATCACACAAGTACTTGTACTCCAGTGAACTACCCTCTGGTAAACTGATCTGGCAATCAATAATACACCAGAGAAATAAATGGTTTCCATAAAGATATGGTGATTCAGGAATTAATTTCCAATTAACTACCTGGTACATTCACCATTGAACAAGCTAGTCATTCGCGTTATCTCATCATTGGTGGTAAATCATTTCAATCATCATCATGGTTAATCACTCTTATGAATCCTCATGTATGACCATGAACTAACCTGAGTGAACAGTCCCTAAGGGTTCCCGCTATTAACCTTCAAGGCTCGAAACACAAGTCGCACTGCCATCGCTCGGCCTGGCGGTCAGGGACACCCAGGTTGCCATGAAACATGGACTTGTCAATGGAAGGATAAATAGTAGAGGTCGGATATAATCTGATCCATACTAGTAGTAATCGGATATTGTTTTTATCCATACTAGCAGTATTCTGATATAATCTGATACATACTAAAGCAGTAATCGGATGTTGTTTTTGTCCATACTAGTATGTTGGAAACCTGCAAAGCATCCGTCTAACATCGGTATTAGTAACTGAAAACATGGTAAATGACAAACGTAGACAGATAAACATGGGGCACCTAAGCTACACAAACCTACTACAGTGACGAATTGTGTTTTTCCGTTGAAACGCTAATGTTTGATGAACCTTGGGGTAACCCCCTTTAATAGCGGCAATAATTCAATCAACGATGCGGTAGATTGTTCCTTGCAGCTAAACGTGCCGCTTGGCAGGTGCCACCCCCTGGGTGACACAATTAGACCAGGGGGACCCATCTCCTGATCACGTTCCAAAATTCGTTGACGAATGGATAGTTGAGTTGGGTCAGTTGACCAATGGCTAGTTCTCTACCCAAGCAGTTCCCCTTTTAAGAGCTGATAAATATCTGAGTTTAATTTCGTGGAACTTCTTCAAGTATACAGGTGATCAGCTAATGGTAGACCAGGGTTCAGTTCTACCACGCCAACATATCTGAATGGGTACCAGTTGCTGGGTGCAAGCCATTCTTGGTGATTGATATCGCTGGTGTCTCCGTTTTTGATGTCGATTGCGATCCCCTCTTACTTAAACTACCATATGACTAACAAGAACAACCATTTAGCCCTGTTATCCAGCCATGTCCGAGTGTATAAAAAACATCCAGTTCGATCGCTACCATCACGATCTATTGCTCATCAACCATTCTCAACCACTATAAACCCCTGTCAATCAAGCATCATTTGAATGTCCAGGCTGACCGCTACTGCTTGGTGATTTGATATGTTTTAACCCCGATGAAAAATATTGATCAACCAACCGTTTGTTTATAATCATTAAGGAAAATAAAATGCTGGATTAAAACCACCAACCCAGATTATTACCATTAGTAACCAGCTATCAAGCAGCTATCAACCAGCCATAGCTCACCACTTGTCCCACCTTGATCTGCTCAGCAATGGCTTCTCCATCCTCTGAGGGCAAGGGCTCCACCTGCTCCAAGGGCTGGGCTTGCTTGCTCAACACCCATGGGCCCATGCTACCTACTCTGAGGCATGAAAATCTGTAGTGCTCGATTGGTCACTTCTTTAGGGGTTTCTCAAGCCATAGGGGACCCCCAAGTTCTGGCTGTTTTATTACTATAAATGGCTAATAAACAGGATGATTTGGGGGTACCCCCATGAATTGAGAAACCACCATTTGGCCACAGGTGTAGCAACATTGGTTTTTAAGTAGCTAGCAGCTGTTACAACTAGCTCGTTGGCCCACAGGTCTAACTACCACCAAAGGCGAAATGGAACCATCAAATGTCACCCCTGGACTGATCCCTTCGCTGATGTTTCCCGGTGAATCTTCGGAACCAAGGGTGACTCACACCCTCCAAGTGCCTGGGACCTACAGAGTGGAACCCCTTGGTAATCTGTTGGTTTAATAACCCACCATGTACTATAGTTCTATCTACCCATCAGTCTGGTACTTACCTGAGTCATGACCTAAGTTCGCGCTCCAACTTGGGAGTACCACGTGGTGCCCGGGACCACCGTAGAGCTGCGCTCCGTCTCCGTCCGGTCCGTCTCCGCGGAGCTAAAGGCTGCGGAACTCACGGACCGCGGCGAGGGCGGCTCCTGCCGTGGGACGTTGGCTGGCGCTGGGAGATCGCCATGGGGAGTGGTTCACGACTGGTTGCGGTAATGGCTAGATGGTTCGTTGATAAATAGTTCATTGATGGATGTAGATGGTTCATTGATGTTTAGACTTAATGGTTGATATTGGTTGATGGGCGATTCAATGGTGAATTAATGGCTGGATGCTGGAAATGAATGAGCAAATCATAAACATATGGCATGTGCTTTGTATGAGCCCAACGAGTACATATAAATACAGTAATTATGTTCTTTAGGTTCTTTTGTTTGTTTAAAGGCATACATAGTATATGCATGTACTATGGAGACATATTGGACATCTGCCTGAGACCAGGAAGCAGCAGCTGGACATGGATTGCAACCTTTGTATGTGTCGGAACCGATCTGCTTATTCACTATGCTTACTATCACATTATGGATTCAGAGAGCGACATGATCAGAAATAAATGTCAATGCGGATGTTTCTCAAAATAGGGATACCTCTACATCATCCTAAATACAAATCATTTTTGCTAATAAACCATCCACAACAATAGGGATACCTCTAAATCATCCTTTATACAAATCATTTTTGCTACTAAGCAGTCCATAACTTGGGGGGTTACCCTCTCTTTTGAGGGTCCCCCATGCCTTGAAAAACACCCGGCTGTTGGCATCCAGTTCCACACGGCGAAGCCCCGAACTCCTCACACCCAGCAGCTTCCACATCGCCCAGGGGCAAGCTTCGACCCGGCATAGCGTTGTTTTCCCGGCGAGTTGGGGTGTCGACCAGCGGAATCATCGCATATCATCGAGTCATTGGATGACTTTGGATGACTATGGACATCTGTTGACTTTTGCGGGAGGATTGGTTGACATACGATGCTGGAGGATTGTTGCTTCATTGATATTTCTTCCACATTCATTGGGCTATTTCTATCCAAATGCTGCTTCGCAGCATGTTTCACAGGGGCGCCTTGTAGGACACAGGAATTGGGACGGTTTTGCCAGCAGAGCTACCAGCTTCTGATTGAGTTTGTCACTGGCAAGCTGGTTCCAAAATGGCCGGACAAGCATGTTGTGTCTAGCATTTTGCTACCAAAAATGCACATCTGTCCTTACATATTCTGTATCTACACCAGTGACTACAACAATCGTGGGCTGGTCATGAAGGTGATGGCGAGTTGACAACCGTGGGGCTGGGAGAGTGATGCCTTCCGATAATTAAATGGACTGGATATCACCAGCCAAAGCAGGGCAGTGACAGTAGAAGTCCAGCTGTAAGGTCTCGACCAAAAACCGCAGCTGGTCAGCTTTCACTGATTGAGCCAGGTAACAGCAACCAGTGACATCTAGTGACTAGTGCAGACTCAGTGTAGACTCCTGATTGAACGATGTGACACACATCTTCCTACAGCTTTTTCAGAAGCTCGCATTGGTTCCATGGCTTGTTCTACCTTGAGAAACCAGGCACGGCCGAGCGGAAAGCCAAGTGTGAGATCCTGGGAGATCCAGATGGGCAGATCGTGGGATTCGGATGTCATCCGCGAGCAAATTCGAGTACAGCTGGATCTACAAATGATCTACCATTTCATGTTGAAGAGGATACCAACCATGAATTACAAATGACATCAGAGGACTCGCTTGGCTTGATGCCAGCAAAGTTCACCTTCTAAGGAATGCTTCATTAAGAGGAAACCGAGATGAAAATCCCATGGTTTGTGGATAAGCAGTCCACTTAAACAGGTCAGTCCGAACTAGAAGGGTGGATGTCCCCCCTCTTTTGTGGTGTTTGAAACCTTTTTCAACATTGCTGGTTTAAAGAAAGAATGAGTCAAAGTCGCCAATGTAGATGTTGGTCTCATTAATCATTAAGTGTTAGCAAAAAAATGAACTACTAAAAATCATTACGCATCCCTAACCAACGTGTACCAAACAAGCGTTTCTTGTCGATGTCCAAAGCCATAGCCATATCCAACAATTTGCCCTCGAACACTCGATGAAATACCGTCAACAAGTCTTGTCAAGATTTGCTGATCAGTGTATAGGCATATTGGTCACATGTGTATGTAGGCATAGGCATACAGGTACATTGCACAATGGATAAAGTATGTGTGTGTATGCTAGTATTCGACGATTTTGCTGTGTTAAGTTAAAAATTCCTTGATTCTGGCTTGTTGCTCAATGTGCACCACAGTCCACGTCATCCTGCATTCCTGATTCTTTTTACGATCCAGAGTGACAAATTCTTGGCAGAATCAATTTCAATGATAAACCAAGTATCTATGATGCCCCAGCTTTTGGTCTATAAACACACGAATTAATCAAGATATGTCATGTTCATCAACCAGAACTAGTGATGCTCCAATGCGGCTATGGGTCAGTTCACCCTGTACCCCCGGTCCCCCATCATCAACCATTGTTTTCCCTATTGTTGTTGGTGTTATCCCCCATTCGTTGGCTTGTTAATATTGACCCAGCTCACCATGTGGAGCCATGTGCCTTTTTGGACTTGGATCGCCCCTCCATCCATCACTGTCTCTCACGTCGTGGCGCCCGGTCTTTTCTCTCGCGTTAGGTCCCTGCTAGCATCTTCTGCCTGCAGGTCCACAGAAAGGGCGTGGGGCCCGGTGAGATTTTGGATGTGTTTTTTGCATGGCACATCCATACAAGCAAGCTGGTTAAAAATGGATAGTAATAATTGTTAATGAGGGCCCATAGAAAGAAAGCATGAGAATAAACCACCAAAAGTTTAACCATGGGCGGTGATCTACCATCAAATAGCGGGGGTTCATGAATATGGATCTTCCAGTACCACCCTCAGTAGAAGGAACCGACTGGAACTTTTCCCTTTGGACTTTAAGCGAAATGTTCCAGGCAACTGCCCCCAGGAAATCGCAACTGGTCGGAATTGATCATGGATTAGCACAATCATCAGCAAAAAAATCTTCCCCCCATGATCCGCTGACATTTCCTACCAATTGTTCCTTTCAAAGTTTACATGGTGGTTTATCAAAATAGAGGTAGCTGTAAATCATCCTTTCTCAACCATGTAAAAACAATAATAAACCAACCATTTTTGGGGTACCCCTAGTTTGAGAAACCACCACATAGCTCCCCTAATCATCAGCAAAGGAGCCAGGAGGGGTGGACCGTTTCATCCTTTGTTGCCATTGCGAGCTGACAACGGCCTACCTCGCAGTTGGTTAACTGCTACGATTTACCCTCTGCTAGTATATCTGCTAGTCCTAAACCATTGTATGTTACAGTATAAATGTCGGATTTTCCACTTCCAGGTTACCACAGTGTATGTTTGTAGCCCGGTTCTTGCCATCAGCAATTGCGTTTCGGATCGAGCATTTTGGAAATATTGATATTGCTGCGGGTAATCCTGGTAGCCCTGGAAATTATCTCCGCTGCACGAGATCTTCACCCCTTTTTTGGATGCTGAGTAGTGACCCCAGAGCCATGGAGTCTTAACGTGGCTTAATCGTTCGTGGAGATCCATCATGTCAACGGCACGACTTGCAGCTGCAGCTGCACCTCTGGTTGGCCCACAGGCTCTGTAAACAGGCAACACGCTCCTGGGTTCAGCCGCGGTGCCACGTGAGAAGATATGGCTATGGGTCAAGCAATTAACCAACCAACTAATGGGGGTTAATAACCAACAATGATGGGGAACCAGGGGAACAGGGTTTTGACCCACTGCCATATGTGCCAGAAGTATGTCGACAGTATCTTGAACAGACAAGAACTACTGTTCAAATCTTAATTTGTACTGCTTAATTAGCAACAGTATCTATACCAGTAATTAGTAATATTAGCAACAAGTGGTATGGATTACCAGCAGTAACCATGGTGATTTACCCGAAAACGGAACACGAAAAAACATGAAAAAACACCATTGTCAACCCATCATTCCCCATCCATCGCCGCCACGGATCCTGCCCCATGCCCAGCGATCGAGCAGATCGCGCCGACACAGGGGGCGTGTCTCCAACGCCTGGCAATTCATGGGCCCCGAGAGACACCAAAGTTGGGTTGCTGAATGCGCCTACGCTTGAGAAACGGGGACGATGAGGAGGATGATGATGATGATGATGATGATGATGATGATGATGATGATGATGATGATGATGATGATGATGATGATTGAAATGAGTAGGAGGATGATGATGAGGATGAGGAGGAGGAGGAGGAGGAGGATGATGATGATGATGAGGAGGAGGAGGATGATGAGGAGCATGATGATGATGATGATGATGATGATGATGATGATGATGATGATGATGATGATGATGATGATGATGATGATGATGATGATGATGAGATGATGATGAGATGATGATGATGTTGATTAATTATGAAGTGCAAAATGAGAACAGTTTGGATATGATGATGAGGATAAAGCTTGGGGATCATGATTAGAATAAAAGTCCCCGAGTGGGATATACCAACCTTTACGAAAATTGGTCCGAACATGATTCACGACAGGTAACTTTCAGAATGACCTACCTACGAAGACACCAAATACAATGATGGTTGCTGATGGCTAAGCCATTCGTTCATCAGTTTGCTTCTCGCAGGAAATCATCCGCAAAAGACCTTTGGGTATGCCGACTTTTTGGGGCTTCGAGTCCAAGATGTACCTCCCCAAGTGATTGATGAGGTGTTTCCTCCTGGAAACCGTCTGCTGCCTTGGTGATGCGCGCATCATTTTCCACAGCTTGCAGTTGCATTGCGGAGATTGGTGGCGGAGCCAGGTTCAGCTCCAACCTCAAAGAGTTACTGGTTGATGGTACGTAGTGGTTCAGCGCAGTCGAGAAAAAGATCATGTTTCATTATGGTTGAGCTTGTGCTTGATGGCAATAATGCTTGATCAAGAATGATTAAGAATGGATAATGATACTTGAATAATTCTTAAGAATGGTCAAGAGGGTTGATGATGCTTAAGAATGCTTAAGACTGGATAATGATAGTTGACAGATGTTGACAGTAGCAATGGCAGTGGGCCAAAGATGAAATGGTTCAGTTACAAAACATGGGAAGGAATCCACCTCGGGTACCATCAAGCCTCTGGTGGGCTTCGTGGCCGGGAGCAGTCCCGAGCCATACTTCTTTGTGACAAGGGACCAGCACGTCCCGGGCCAAGTTTGGCGGCTGCGGACCTTGAGAGAGTCACCAGTGATTCATGGTCAACGATGGGTGCTGATGGTGAAGCATGAAACGTGGTAGGAACATGTGGCTATGTGTCAATATTCATCAACCAAGTTTTTATGGGGGATAAGTTCACCAACAATGACAGGGAAACCGTGCTGGTTAATGATGGGGGAACCAGGGGTACAGGGTTTTGACCCACTGCCATGTAGGAAACCCCCAGAAACGGGGGAAGCTGTTCACATGAGGAAGGCATGGTGGTTTGTAGTCCGAGAGCCGCGAAGACCCAAAAGAAGAACAGCATAATTGCATCATGAATATCTAGAAAATTACCCTCAAATATGGCTGGATATTGTGAACGACTTCGCATTCATTGGCCACCAAAGGTTAGTTGTCAGACTTGTTTACCCGTAGTGAGGCCTTCAATCTAGGCTATGGCAGCTACATGATGCTGTGGGAACACGAACAGATCGTAGCCACAGGCGACTAACTCTTGAGTGCCGAATCATTGACTTTTTTTGCCATGGAAATGTACACACCCAAGACTTGGTTACATTGCGTTGATGTTGCCATTGGTGACCAAACAGCTACATGAGTAGCTGTGCATCCATGAATTACAAAAAGCATTTCTGGGCGTTTGCTGCTTGCAATTCACGGCAAAGATTACACTTGAATCAGGTCTTGTGTGGCAGAAAGTGAACAAACATATTGTTTAATCGACGCAATTAGATATGATATAATCATACATGCATTCTTTGCATACAATTTTGCCTCTTTATCTGCATTCACATCGCCAGAAGAGAAACTACAAGAAGTATATACAATACTATCTATGAATATGAACGTGAACGTGAACATGGCATGATAATGTGTAATGCCTAAATCTATACACATCATACCATGAATCTAAATAAGAAATCATGTTGCATTTGTTGCAAACCAAAAATTGCATTGGTTACAGTTACAATAACATTAATAATTTTGCTCAAATAGATCGAGTCCAAATTCGACTCATCCAACGAACCCCTGGTGTTACACGTAACAACCTGACGCCAAGCGGCAACTGCAACGTGGCCATGGGTTTCTTGGTGCTTAAGGAGACCTCCTCCGCGGTACTGTTGTCGTTCCCGGAATCGTTGTGGCGGTCCCAGTGGATCCGCTGCAGCAGGGCATCCACGGGGCCACGGCCTTCCAAGCAGTTCTCCAAGGAACCTTAACAGGACAAGAGTCCAGGTGGCGCGAAATGGTGCTGATAAGGTGAATAGATGGATGTAGATGTGATCATAGTGGCGAATTGGTGATATTTGGAGATTAATCATAACTATAACATGTATAGATAGATAGATAGATAGATAGATAGATAGATAGATAGATAGATAGATAGATAGATAGATAGATAGATAGATAGATAGATAGATAGACCTATATGTAGATATAGATGATATACCTTCTCCAAGCATCGCATCGGCTGCCAAGGCACGAACCTGTTCCTCAATGGCTTCCCGGTAATGTGCCAAGTCTTCACGACTCGGAGCCGGCGCGGAGTTCTGCAGTTTCACTTTCATGTTGGAAATGGCTCGCAGCCACAGCCTGAGCTCCCCAGGGATGGCTGACCCCCTGGGTGACCCCCTGGGCTACCGCAATGGGCTCCCCCCCCGGTTGAAGGAAGTAGTGGTGATGCATGAGGGATCCAGCGGTACAGCAGATCAGATCAAGTAGGGCTAGTGGAACTGGTGATCTGCTTGAGAATAGTATATAGATCCATGCAACTCCACCACGCTGTGTGTGTCGGTGTGTGAAAACAGATGTGGTTCATCATCCGTAGAGCAATGCGGTTGTGGGTTGCCGACGCCCCAAAACCTATAACTGCGAACCCACGACTGACTCAGGCTCATCTATTGAGATACCAATTTTCACTGCTGGTCCAGCTTTGCGTTTTGACTATACTTAAGCGTGTTAGCTTTGGGATGGACTTGGGATACCCCCATGGGTACGGATATTCAGGGGCTCAAAAAGCTGGTCGTGTTGGCCAGTAGACTTACATCATGGGGTAGTAGGGTCAAATAAAATATCGGAAACCACCACTGCTTCTCCACATAAGGCCTTTGGTTTGGCCCATGGCATGGCATCCCTGTCTGCTATGGGTGGAAAGTGACCAAATTCTGGATGGATAGCTATGGACAACTTGATCATTTCCTTTGTGAGCGTTCCTGTGACTGTGATTAGATCATCTTAGATATACATACTTCTGTATGACTTGGTCCCATCACTGGCTGTACACGATCCAGACCCTGAAACTTTCTTTCAGCCATCGTCCGTGCAGAAAAATCGTGACCATTGATGCAGAAGCAGGTGCAAGACACACCCACCTGAGCAGGGGTTCGGCTTGGCTCGCAAAAGCTTCTTGTCACAAGACAAGCTTTGCCAAGAAACACAAACAGAAATAATTAGTTTATGTGTATGTTTGTGTTCACACATGTGGAGGATGTAAGCAACAAACCACCAAGGAGGTAGAACGGACAAAATCTGTGTGTAGAATCAGCGAGGGAGTCAAGCTAGGTGAAAGCTAGTTGACCCTGAGGAACTTTGGTCAACCAAGAATCTCCCCCGCTGACTTGCAAATCTATGCCCCGAACCAGTAGGGTGCCCCACCTTTTCAAAGCAGTTGCTTGCCACTGACAGCCAAATTTCCATGGCCAAGCGTTGACATTGCTCATTCTCATAAAAGGCGAGTCTTGCCAAATCGCTGCCACGGGTGTGGGGTGAAAGTTCGCCATACAAAATCGTGGCCACATCATCCCCACTATGGTACAAGACATAGCCTGCCATCAGCCGCCGCGCCGTGACTGCAGCGGCGCAGATGGGTTCGCAGGAGATGCTGAAGGGCGGGAACAGTGACTGAGTGACCAGATGAACCTGGGCGACAGCGATAGGTCAAACCCTAAAATTCTGCCATTAGATGGGTCCAAAAAGCCATTCCAAAGGAATATGACCCGTCTAATGATATGCCATTGGTTGGTATCAACTCAGCCGATTGATGATTTTCGACTGCAGAGTTGGCTCAGCAAAGCGAAGCCATGTTCTCACTGCATGGCTGGCTTGGAATTGCATGGCTGTAGTCGGACATATGCACATCTCCCAGCAGTAAAATCATCGCTTTTCCGACAGCTTCAACATCCTAGATCACGCTCTTTGGTGATGAACCTACATCAAACATACCTGTAGAATCTGATAGAAATACATACAATGATTTTTTTTACAAATATATATATATATATACATACATACCTAAAAATACACACCTTCTATATCTTTCTGTACCTAATCTCTGATTACAGTAGCTATTAACTTCAGATATCTTCCCTGACTGGAACGGATCCCCCGGATTTCTTCCCCGACAAGGAACTGCTCTAGCCACATCTGCCACCCACTGCTGTCGTTCCTTTTCTGCCAGTGTTTCATCATCCGCTGAGACTCCGAAAAAGTAGCAGAGGTTCTTCACAAAGAAAAAGATCTTGAAAATCTTCAAAGACATGAGTTGGCTACATGCCGCAGAATCCTGAAATTTGCAATTCCGCACCAAGGTGAAAGGCGAAAAGCATGCTCGCACCTCCTTGCCATTGTGGGAAATGGAAAGACCATTGACATAGAGCGCCACCTGAACCTTTTCAGCCGCTGAATCTGATCGCAAGAACCAAACATCCCCGGATCGCAAGGGCTTCCCACGCAAGGGTTGACCCATATCCGTGGAGTAGGCCAACAAATCCGAAAATCGTGCGGGCTGAATGGGCACTGCGGCACCACCTGGGCGATATGGTCAATCTTTATTTGTTTGCTGGGGGTTATCACTGATTCATTGATAATGATGGTCATTTATGAATTATCATATGCTAAGTGTGATGGTTGCAAAATATTGTCTTTTGGGTGTGTGTTGATCTATGGGCCTGTCGCCTGAGGTACGTAATTACTGCTCCACAATCGGTCTGCGCTACTCACTCAACAAGCATGTCAACAGTGGTTGTCCAACCCTGCGGCCTAAGCCATCAAAGTCCAGTTCTGCTGCCTCTTCGCCTGGAAACCACTCAGTGTTGCACAAGCATCTGCACGCTTGTGAGACCATTGCTACCGCCTTGCCGGGGCCGCCTAGGCGGTCTTCGATTCCGCACCCCCATCATTGCCGCCCATTGGGAGCTGTGAGTGGACACAACTCCTCTGGTTTGAACCAAACATGGCAGAGGACCGTGCTGGTGGAGAATGGTTCGTGGACAATGGTTCGTGGAGGATGGTTCGGCACAGGGGGTAGTGACCATCATCAAAGATTCGTCCGGATTGTTAACAGTAAACTGTCAATTTGGATGAGCTGCTATTGATTGAGTCCTACTGTATCTCCAGGTTTTCCTCAGGTTGTTGGATCAATTACAGGCGATGATAACCAACAAACAACCATCCAATCATTGATGATGGCCATTTTAGAACAGGCTTAAGGCACTGTCTGAGCCATCCTGGTGTGGCATGCATCGCTTCCCACTTCATAAGAGGCCGAAATAAGCCATTACCATCTTGAAATCTAACAACACTGGCTGGAAAATGCACTATGACTGTAGATAATTTGTTGGTAAATCACCATATTCCCTGACCACAGGATACGAAGAAACCCTCTTGACAAAGACCCGTCGCGTTCTGCTTCAGTGTCAAGCTTGCGCTAAGTGAAGTCATCCTGGTTGGTGGAATACGTGACACAAAGTGAGTAGATTCGTGCGACCTCCCTTGATGAACAAGTAGCATGATAAAAATAGAAGCAGTTCTACTTAGAACTATAGCATTGTGGAGTAAACTACATATAATACAATTACTCACGTGTATCAATGTATATATACATTATAGGTTGAAAAGGACTGCACTCTGCGTCTTCGCCTGTTCCTGCCTTCATTGCTGTGGAATTCTACCAGTAAAATCACCCCAAGCAACCTACAGCAGGGTCTACCAATAATAGCAATGCAAGCTGCTGAAAGGCTTCCACAAAAAAGGTTGGAAAATATACCTCTAATCTCG
Organism: Symbiodinium kawagutii; assembly: GCA_009767595.1. Taxonomy (NCBI): domain Eukaryota; class Dinophyceae; order Suessiales; family Symbiodiniaceae; genus Symbiodinium; species Symbiodinium kawagutii. The sequence goes on from VSDK01018014.1 coordinate 408,669, forward strand.
TTGAACTACAGATGGCTTAAAGCTCCTACTGTCACCACCACTTGAACCAGCTTTGGATGTTTGCCTCGAGGCTTTTCAGCAAGCCTAAGAACAGTTTTTCTCGCCTCTGGATGATGGAGATTTTCGTTCACTTCCTCCTGACCTCAAAGACTGTGCTGGGGGGGCTTTGGAATAGGTAGAATGTCAAGGACTTTGGCTGAGTTGTGAGCAGTGCAAAAAGCCAGCTACGTACAGCTTCCTTGCTGTGGGGTTTCTAAGCCTCTGCAGTGACAGTTCTGCACTGGCGTACCACCATAGTCCAGATCAGTCATGATCTTCATTAATGGTAGATCTATATTAGTACACCGCCATTAATGTATCCGTAAATAGGTGGACCTCCCATTACAATTGAATGTATTTGTGGTCTTCAAGAGATTGCAATCTGATGATAATTCCCTGCTGCAAACGTCCGGGTACCCATCAGCGATGAGTCCCACACCCAATGGGTCATGGGAAGCAGAATATCCAAAGAATAAATTACAAATTGGCTTTGCAAGAAACTTCTGTCAACAACCGGCCCACCTGGAAATCATGAGAAGCAATGATGATATCGCATTTTTAAGCTATGGTGATGGCAGCCTATCTTCCACCGATCGCGCAAATTCATCATCTCCTAAATGTCACTCACAAGTTCATGATTCTGAATGTCCCCCCGAGATCTATCCTGTTGTCACTCATTGCTTCGATATGTTAACGGTATTTTGCTTGTGTTTAGTTGGTTTCAACCCTCAGCATAACAACCATTCAAACACTTGGAAACGTCTGTGTCTCAGGAAGTTGTAGGGGAAAGCTATGTTATCCCACCAAGAACTGTTTGCGCAATGCTGGAACTCCCAATTCAAGATTTCTATATCAGTGCTTGGCAACACCGAAAAGTGCACATGGCGAACATCAGGAAAAAATATAGATGCTATGTTTTGCCCTACCTTTTGAACAAATACGTTTTTCAACCACAAAGAAATGTTCAAATAGAGTTATCAATCAAATAAACATGGGTTATCAATCAAATAAACATAAGTTTTCAATCAAACAAACATGAGAGCTTTCATTGGGATTTTCGATTTTCACTACCCCTCTTCCGCTGACCACCGGCTCACACCAGGTGACCACCGGGCAGCCAGCTGACCGAGCCAGCCAACCAATCATCATTCACTGGTGTGGTTGGTTGGCCTTTTAATGATTCATGCGTTGGTATATGTTGGTATGTTGCTTGGTTGGTTGGTTGGTATGTTGGTTGGCCAACCAATAATAATCATTCACTGATTCATGCTGCTTCTTGATGATCCTTTTTGGCAGAAACTGATGCCTCACGGTCAGAGAATATGATGTTGCTACATAAGATCCAAATGTGTAACAACTGCTGTAGACAAGCCATAGAACCATAGTTAGGCCTACACGATCCTATTAGCCAACTTCTCACGGTCACGGGGTGACCGTTGAAACCCAGCTCCACCGAGAAACGCAATCCGTTGGATCAAGCCATCCCACCTGGCGAAAAGCGAAGGCTTTGGAGGTTGAAAAAGTTGTGGCGACTGATTGACTGGATCATGGGATTACAATGGGATTATAGTGGGATTATAGTGGGATTATAGTGGGATTATAATGATAATCTTGATGATATTTGGGTAGTCTAGGATTATAATAATCCATTCCATTGGGATGTTCAAAACTGATTATCTGGATTCTTGATGGGACATGACGCTTGTCTGTACTCAAATATATGACGACAACAATATTCACAGGAACCTGATCCATGACTACACTGGTTGCTGGATGCTTCATGGATCATCATGGTCCGAGCGATATAACATCTGCGGCCTCCTACAAGAACGCGACAGCTCGGCTAAGCCTAGCCAATGAAAATGTGGTAGTACCGAGATATAAAACGCGGACTTAGACTTATGATATATTATAAACTTGGTTCTGCAGTGTTTCACACTACGTCCAGTTTGAGGCACTCATGTACTAATCAGAAGTCACCCAACACTTGTTGTATGTCCGTAAATGAGTCCCAGACTCCCGCAAACTGTGCCGGCTTTTACATAGAGAACCGGTACCCAAGGAGAATACCCTGTTGGACACCCCCATGGTGCAGCTCGGCCACCTGGAGTCCAAGTCCGGAACCCCGGAAGTGCAAGCCGGACATTCCACCTGGTCCTGCCAACAACAGCTGCAGTGTCAGCCCTGTTGACTTTTCATTGCCGGGGAATCATATGCAACTGGATGATAGTTTCTATCCGACGAGCTACTGCTGAAACAGATATCAGCAATATATCCAGAACTGGGATGAACTGGGGGCACACCCAACTACTCCCCAAACTGATCACCTTGAATGCAGACGAGCATTTTCAAGGGTTTGACCATCCATGGATAAAGCTAAATCGATGTGCACATAGTTTTGGACAGTCAGCGCAGTCAGCGGTAAAAATAGCTTGGCAAATCACTAGCAAAAACAGGATGACCAGGCTAACTAAATGGGATAACTCCGGGATAAACCAAATAATTACAGTGGGACATAGTGGGACTAATATGCAGTCGGTAAACCCACAATGCATCAATCTACCTGCCCTAGATATGGTTGATGGCCAGATTTGACGGATTCCAGCGGAAATCTTCTCACCACACCTTCTCAAGTGGTTGTTTTCCGTGGGGCAAAACAAGCGTTTACGTTTTTTATCATTCTTATCATTTCTTCGTTGTCCATTATTCTTATTAAATTCTTATCATTTCTTATCCATGTTTGTTCATTCATATCTTCATGAGCATGCGGGATCAGCCAACCAGGGTTGAATCATCCTCCTGATAAAGGCAGGCAAGAAAAATGCTGTTAGAATCTTCTGGCTGGCATTACCAGTGCGCATGCCGTTGCCCGTGATGTTTGTTCTCTTGATATGATTTACTTGTCGTTCAATGCGCTGATTCGCTGAAGTTTCAAGATCCAATACCATCTGATACAAATATCTACCAATTTCTGGAAAGCCTTCCTCTTCATGTCTTTTTCATTCAAGAAATGCGTGATGAACTGGATCACATGCGGGGGAATTGTCGGATGTGTCAACTTGGCAGTTGGGAAAGTTGATATTCAATTAACCCCTATATATAGATTTATTCTCTGTGCTGGGGATAAGGCCATCCACTAGGCTTAGGTAAGCCCCTGCGATCAACACAAGGACAAAAACAACCTCACCGCCATCTTTATCTGTTCGTAGTCATTGTCACATCATACAACATACGACACGCAGCACATGCAGCACATGCAGCACATGCATCATGATCAGTGGCGCCTTGTCACCCTGGCTGGTGGCAGCCACTGGTGCATCCCATCTTTGTGCTGCAACAGTGGCCTGGCCATGCCAATGGGAGGCTCGCCAACGGGGGGAACCCCGGGCTGCTATCCTGGTTACAGAGTGACTCAAAGTTTGTGATGTCACAAGCTCCAAGCTCCCGTCATTTTCTGAGTACCCCTGGTCTTCGCAGCAAGTCAAAGTACTCAACAGTCACTTCATTATCAACTGATGATACCTACTACAGTAGATCCTATTAGCATATCATCCATCCTAAGCTAAATTACTTCTTGCAAGGTCCGTTGGTAACTCACCCACCCATCTCCACAAGCGCAATGGAAATTATACCCTGCCTGGGTGGCCACAACTTCAACGGGACCCCTGTCGGCGTCCGCATCCAGTGGCTTTGGGACAGGCACCTTGGCAGCCACTTGCTGCAGGGGCTTATTTTGATTATGTCAATGGTGAATAATGTTGAGAATTATATATTGTTATTTGATAACCACAACCAGTTATGATTGAGAATAAACAATGGTGAATAGTAACGATCCAATGGTTCACTATTCCAATTAGTGATGGCAAAGACCTTGGTGATGGTTGAGAATCGTCAACAGGCAATCGCGTCTTTCAGTGAATATTTGAGGTTGATTCATAACAACTAATCGGATCTCATGATGATCAATAACCACTGGCGGTTGCATTGATCCCATCTGCGCTGCTGGTTTCAACGGGTTGTGCCAGGAAGCGAAAAAATGAATTACGGCAGAAACCTTCTCCCGTTTGCGCCCCGACAGATTGGAACGCTGCCTCTGCTAGAATCATCTAGAAGAACTGTTGGGTTCAGTTGTCTACTCAAAATGGTCAGGAACCATCTAGAAGCAACAAATGGTTTGCAAAGAACCCAATGGCTGGAAGATGCTTCCTGACCATTGAGAGACACGTGAATTGCATGTAAGCATTCACATTCTCGTTGACTAGACACAACCCTTACTGGAAAAAAATGATTGGGTATGTCTATATAGAGATATATATATATATACATATATATATATATTATATATGTTATATGTACATTTTGCTCAAAAGACAATAAGGCCGCAGGTCAAATCCCTACATTGCCTGTCAACATCCAAATCAAGAAGTCCAATAGTAAAAACACAATCCAGCCATGGATCCAAACACATATGCAGGAACACTACAAAATCACCCAAAGCTGAACTCTTGCTTGGTGGAAATCATTCCTTTCTGTTCCGGGTACTCATGCTTTCAATCATAGGTACCATACAACCCCTAGGTCTTCAGAACTTCAAAAAGCCACACCCAGGTTGGGTGTATTTGATGATACTTGGCATTCTGATGTTCGTTTCTGGTGACTTTGCTCATTCTCATCATTATGATGACGATGATGATGATGATGACGATGACGATGACGAGGACGATGATGACGACGACGACGACGACGACGAGGATGATGATGATGATGATGATGATGATGATGATGATGATGATGATGATGATGATGATGATCATGATGATGATGATGATGATGATGATGATGATGATGATGATGATGATGATGATGCTGGTGGTGGTGGTGTCTGGTGACGTCCAGGGAGTCATCGCTTCGTCCGGGCCTCTCTTGGCAATGAGGTATGTGCTGGTGGCGGCATCCTGCTGCGAGAAGCCGCGACGCTTCACAGGACCCCAAGGGCCATCATGCATTTGCATCGATGTCATTATGCATACAGATGGGCTTGTCAAAAAATGTTGTATCCCCAAAACTGCTTGTTTCCCTGTTAATAACAGATACATAAGCATGTGCAGAAAATGAATGAACATAGGTGCTGTATGTACATCATCCGCAAAACAGTATGTCTTTGCAGAAAATATATGTGATTATCAACACATTCTTGCATACCCACTGGAATAAGTGTATACATTCACAATCACACATGTATAGCCGAATAGCTGTGTACATATCTTCTTAAGTAACTGCGAGTCCATCTGGTCTTTTTTCGTCACGGATTCGATCGATGCAAGAGCCACAGTGAGTCTAAATTGGGGAGTGCTACGATTGACCTCTGATAATCAGAGATGGGCGACTTTGTTTTACTATCTCTAGAAATTTGAAAACAATCCCATGGAAATAAGTTTTCGTTATTTTACTTTTTGATTTTTTCTTGTCTCTACACATTTGTTTTACTTATCGCATCGTTTCCATTGCCTCACATAGCCCCAAAGAAAAGCACATGGCAGTCTCTGGTACGTTATCCTCCCAGCATTGCATTGTACAGTACACCACCAGCTGTTTGTTGACAAGTCTGCAACTGAGAGGCCCCATCTGCCATGGTTGAAGTGGTGTAGACCCTCATGTTGTCACCCACTTTCTGTTCTGGTTGCGGAAGGGGGGTTCCCACAGATCAATCAGCCAACAACATCTATCTTTAAAATAGTATCAAACAGTAAACAAAGCAACAATAATCAAGCATAATGCAGCATAATTCATAATCCAGGTCATGTTTTCCAATCGATCCCAATTGTGGGTACTCGCATTGTTGCTCGCACTAAACCAATCAGCCACTGAGCACCGAACCGCCGCGGACCTCAGGCATCAACAGCTGGGGTCCAGTAATGCTGCAGCCCAGTCCTTCTCTGCGCCGGCTCAGCGGCAGCCAGCCTTTGAAGCATCGCGGACACAGTGGCATTGGCGGTGAGGCCACATGGAAGAACCGTTGATAATGGTTGAGACTGCTCAAAGATCTCAAAGTGCTTGATTAATGATGATAAACAATGGCAAACAAGTGGCCAATGGATCACAAGAATAATGATTAAGAATGTGCAAACATGGGTCGGTCAAGGCAAATAATAGCGAAGAATTGCTCTCATGCACCGTGGATATGGGTGATACCTTGAGTGCAAAGTTGATCTGACAAGTCTCAAAAAAAACAGGGGGTAGGCTGAACACATGGTCAACACTAAGGAAAACAAACTGCCAAATGATCGCAGCACTGTGACCAGCAACTCATGAAAGACTCCAACAGCAGACCAACAAGCAAAGGATTTTAAATGTGTTTCAACTGCCAAAAGCTGAGATGTACGGCCCAGTGAATTCCTGAAAACCAAGGACGGATGCGGAAGACAGTTTTGCCTCTCATGAAGATGGGGGCCCCACTAAGCAATCTTGTGAGGTCCAAGGTTGCAGACAGAATTGAGTGCCTGGTCCCCCCAAACTGGTGGTTTCCCTA